>QVNZ01023371.1:0-16364 GCA_014825645.1 Pseudomyrmex dendroicus | reverse complement strand
ATCAAATTTGAAAAAGTTTTTTAACGCGAAGAGCTTCTTGTGCGATAGTTAATGGCGTTTGAAATAAGAATTTTGTATAAAGTTTAAATAAGTAATTTTTAAATAAAACTTATATGAGAAAAAAAATTAGACAGGGACTTTGCAAAGTAAATGATTCTCACGGTCATTTTAAATGATTCTCTTTTGCCACGCGTCAGACAGGTTAACGAGGGATGTTAGCGTTTCTGTTTTGCCGCGTATGCAGTCGATGCGACGTGTCTCTGACGCGGCGTTGAGGTTAAATGGATGCGCCTTGACGAAGTCGATCTAATTAACTTCGAGGCCTCTCATCCTCTACTCCCCTCTTTCCCTCTCTCGCCTTTCGGCCTAAATATCGCCTCCTGTCCTAAATGCGGATCAGTGAATTGCCAGAGACGCGGTTGCGGGCGGGAGAAAGGGCTGACGTCGCCGTGGAAGTTGGAGACCAAAGCGCGGGGAGTGCGACATAGGGGGTTGTTTTAACGAAACCAGCTTCCCCATCCGCTCTCGTCGCAGCCTGCTTAAACGCAGGCAGACACGCGTGTGGATTTTACTCAGCGCGTGTAAAGCGGTCTTGTGTCTGTTCGGTTTATTTGTAATCAACGCGATCGCGTCTCGACAAAAGCGAAATATAGCGATGCTAAATGTATCCGCTGCGCGTTTTCGCGAGTTTATCTCAGCTTTAGAGAAGAGTTACGTAAAAACACGTCAAAAGGCGTTGCAAAATGTAAAGAGCACAATAAGTAATGCTGAAGAAACATTTATATTATTACTCGAGTTAGGATTTTCTATAAGTTCGATAAGTGCAAACGTTTAGATCAATCAATGTTCGCTACTAACGAATCTCTTTTTTCGATTGGACGGCGGTGACATTAGAAGCTTTAGTATTTACGAAAGTACAGATGCTCCGCATTTCTCTTCCCGGGTTTCTATTGGGGTCGAGGGGAAATAATCTCGCTTGTCTTGTCAATCGAATTCTGTTTTCTCGGCTGTGGAATCGGTTGGAATTCCTAAGACGTTCGGTATGCCACTTCTAGCTTTCCGATATGACAGACCCTCGTTGGGGAGAGAAATTCAGATTCTTCTGACTGTCCCTTCGTGCGTTCCGAGATACAGATATACATACCCCTGATCTTGTCAAAATCTCGAATCTTGCAATATGATACAGACGTTAACGTTGGAGCTACTCTCTCTCTGTCTCTCCCCCTATTTATTCTTACATATATTGTCTTATACAATTCATAAGTTTACAATGATATAAATAATAATATTATAATCCCCTTAAACGTAAACCGACAAATTCCTAAGACGTTGTCTGTGTTGTCTGAGAACTAAACAGTTTTCGATGACCAACCGCGATTCACGGAGAAATTCAAATTCTTCTGACCATCGGACGAAATTCCTGTGTACAGGCTATTGAAAATACCACTTTGACATTTAACCGTAGACCCGAGGACAATATTAGAAACGCTAGAACAAGAATACGCGATTCAACTTCCTTTGTGTCTGACATTGAATGTAAAATAATGCAAATACCGTATCGTCTTTCGACGAGGTACAGCTAAGCGTAACGTTTTACCTCGTAAAGTATAAGTAGAAATTCACAAAAAGGAGAGAGAGAGAAAGAAAGAAAAAACGTCATGTGTTTTTATAAATATAAATATGTAAAATTATAATAATGTAATTTATACAATATTAATGTGTCTCTTACAAATTACTGTATTTCTGATTTTTACATAAATTTTCTTGCTATCACGTATATAATTATCTTAGTTATCATTCTGTGAGCGGGATTTCTGGTGTTCATTATTGAGAGCAATCAACCGCAAGATTTGATGAAATCAAGTCTTGTTTGGTATTGTACTTGGCGGAAAATCGGAAACGTTTCCGCAAAGCTTGCGAATGCAGATGCTGACATACCCACACCACCGAGCGACGCGATATCGCGAATTCGAATTCGACGGTAGTAAACCAGTACTAAATCTTGAACAATCAAACGTCCATTGTTTGCCTAAGTCTGTCAGTCGACGGAATACCGATTCAGCGATTACGTTGTGAGTATATCCGTAGACGCATCGAGTGTACACACAAACTACACAAACTCGTTCTCTCTTTGCATATATATATGTACATATATATGGATATATTTATGTAGATACGCATATTAAATATGTACACAGGGTGTACGTAAGTTACAATATTCTGTAAATTACATTTCGAACAGCGATTAATACGGTCGTAATATTATCGCGATAATAAATAATGAACATCTCGTTAACTTTTAAAAAATATTAATGTTATATGCACTAATAAATAAAGTGTATATTTTTCACATTTAAGAAAATAAAAATCGCGTAGTAATTAATACTACTTTTTTTATTCCTTCTTTTAAGGAAATTATTTTTTGTAACTCTCTTTGTGCAAATAATAAATTGACCATTTCACAGATATGCCGAACAAAAAATAATAAATACACCCTATAGATGTGACTGTGTACACCCGCGACGTCGTTATATCGCATTTCTCCATCGTCTCTACCATCGTGCAGAATGTGGCGCGATCACAATGGAGAATTTGACTGCTTTTGATTTGAAGGGAAACAATGGAGGCAGACACTACTTACTTGTGCAGTTATTTTGCCGGCGCTGCCGGCTATAATATTCGTAGGTGATTGCATACGTTCACGAGAACGTATGGAGAGAGAAAGAAAGAGAGAAAAGAGGGAAACGGAATGGAGCTTGTTGTACTTTTATCGCCGGCACGACCTGTCGGAATGGAGATACGAAATATTCTGATTAGCAGACATGAATTTTACACGCACATACACACGTTTTTTTTGTGATAATATATATTACTTCTCCTCTTCCGAAAATAACCAAGTTCTAATTTTAAAAATACAGAAAAATCATTTATTGTCATTGAAACGCAATTCGCCCAAATCGGCTTCGCTGATCGCGATAGTGGGAATCCTCGTCGTTCTTTGTGCCGGCTCGGCGCCGACGCGTGACACAAGAACGGAGACGAGAGAAAGAGACAGAGAGCAAGAGAGATGGGGTGGGAGTGAGAGGCCATTACGTAGACGTAATTCAAAAGCGGGAACGTATGCTTCATTTATTAAAGAGATTGCCTCGAAAGATTGCTGTTTCGCGCATGGCTACGTCTCCTGGCGCTGCCTTGCTCTCCCTTCAGCCACGGTTGCTGGCTCCTACGCAGTCGTCATCATTATTGTGCCGGTGCCGCTGCAGCAGGCATTCGAATTACGTCGCGTTTATATTCAATTTGTTTCTAGAAATTACAATTTGTTGGGAATTGGCGCGGCAGACGACGACGCGCCGAGAAACTGCTCTCCTTTTCGCGCACTTTCAGGACCTCGAGTCGATCTTCGGCTTGTTATCGAATGTAGTGCCCCGAGTTCAACGTTGATGAAAATGCACATCAACAATTACGATTTTTAGGAAACCAGAGATATATTACCGGTATGTTCTTCGATTCATAGCATCGTTTTATTAAATAATGAGAATCTCGAATTCTTTAACATCTACAGAAGAGCCTACTTCAATTTCTCTAATTGTCGATCTCTTAAATCATAATTTGAATTTATTTGTATAAATAAGCGCTTTCGGTAACTCTCTTATTACGTCAGACGTAATTTTATTGTGCGCATACATACACACTCTGTTGCAATGTGTATTTATTTATATTCGCGGCTGAGTCTGAGACACTCAGGGGCGGGAATAGGAAGGTTTCGAGGGTTGCTCGTCGAAGAACACTTGGATGATATATGAAGACAATATGGTCTCATATTTCTGTCGCTGTCGCGGGAGGATTAAGCTTATACTCTTTCGCGGCCGAATATCTTCGGCAGTTGTCACGTACTGCCAGCACCCTGCAGGAATTTATTTCCTATATCCCCTTGCATTCCGTCTCTCTCTCGTACTCTTGGCAGCGACGAAAAAAATAAAGTAGCGAGAGTGATAAATAATGACGACGGTCTTCGAACGTTCATCAGCTGCAGCGATTATTTTTATAAATTGATTTTTTTGTTACACAAAGTCTTTCCAAAGCGAATAATCTCTGTGCTGCGGTTACACTATTTTCTAAAAATACGCGCGAGAACGAGAAAATATTTTTTTTGTTTGTTATTAGATACATAAATGATATGTAGATTTGCAAGAGAGAAAAATTGTCTTTTTCTTTTTATTTGTTTACGTTCGGTAGGCTCGTACACGCATGGTCACGTAGATAAAGCAGCACAGAACGACAAAGACTTACGGTATCGTTCTCTGCTTTATTATTACTCTTTTCGAGACAGAGGATGTAAAGGAGAAACACGAGAGAAGGCGAACGAAAAGAGATGGCTCTTTGTATCGGTATACATCTACCCTCGTTTTTTTCGTTTCTTTTTCTATAACATTGTATCTCGCAGTCACCGTCCTCGTCTGCTCTTACCCGTCAGTTGGTAGACGGCCATTAGTGGTAGAGTAAAAGCTATTTGAAGCTCGCGGGATCTTTGAAAGGGTGCAGATGACTTTTTCGGAGGCATCGCACTTTGCTCACCTCGTTTTCGCGAGAACTTCTATACATATCGCGATCACATAGTTTTATTCGTACGCGCCGATTGCGTCTTCATGTAGTTTACAATTTTATAGAGGAGAAACATCAAGCGCGTGTACACACATATACGCGGATAGGAGTCATGCAAACGTGTTACTTGTTTTATTGCTCACCGTCGATCGGTTACGCAATGACGCTCGTAACCCAACCGGTGATGATGTATGCCTGATAATTGCCGATTTCAATCTGCTGAAACAGTTCGCTAATAAATAATTTAATGCGCCAGGTTTTCGTGCATCGCTGATTCCGAACGATGCACGGTCGGTCGGTTGCATGCCGTGCATTGATAGGTACAATGCGACGTGATTGTACCAATCATGCGATATTATAATCAATAATACACGCTATTAAACCCTAACTATGCACGACTGCTACCGCTGCTACTAATACAGGCTATGCACCGCAGCGCCATTAAAGCTCCAGCGATTCTCATCTTGTCGCTCGCGTTATCACGAATAAAGTCTGTCGTCAACGTCTCGACGAGAAATGCGAAAGGAATCGCGATCGATTTAATTTCTCGCGAACGACGCACAAACAATCGAAAACAATCGAAAAAAACCGAAAACTATCGTGAGGCGTGGGGATACTCGACGTAAGACACAACCTCATGAGAACCTCTGGGTAAGATCAAGTAAATAGAAACAGGCAGTGCCAATCAGTTCCCGCTCGGGGGAACGCAGCATGAGACCTTTGAACGTCCGCACTGTCTTTGCGTTTCTATGGATCGTAGAGTATAGAGGATCAACGAAACGTTGCGATACGAAGCGTCACGCGCAACCGGGGATACCGAGTCAATCGATCACGGTGATGTGCGTTTGATTAACGTATTGAAGATCAGTTTGCGGCGCATGACTGATCTCGTCTCGAAGCTTCTTTCTTGCAAAGCGAACGAATTTTATAATCACGCGCCACTTTTACGTACGTGATGACAGATATTGATTAGTTCTGATACGTTCGCACGATATATTTAAAGGGAAGTGAACATTGGAGGGTGTATTTTTAAGGAAACGTCACATGCGTTAGTTAGATGTAAGTTAACTGTGTATTAAAGGATAATTTTTAGTAGATTATATTTTTTAGATGTAAATAGAAGCGAAGAGGTGATAATAAACGAAGCCGCGGCGATGTATTGTAAACAATTGTAGAAACGAAAGAGAATAACAAAGAAAGTCTATCTGTGTACACACGTTTATGTCAACAGTCAAGTACAACATTGAGGATACATTCGCGGATCAGATTTATGAGCAGTGAAACGTTCTTTATACTTGACCGAAGTGAAACGTCTCGGTCTGATTTTCTCTCAGATCGAGAAACGAAAACTCTCTCTTCAATTATTTGTTTTCCTCGCTTCCTCGCGCGCAACGAGAAGTTTTCCCAATGGCTCTCTCTCTCTCTCTCTCCAGGTTAATACTTCCGAGAGACTTAATACTCTTTGTACCTATTTATAACTGCGAGACGGAATCGCGGGCATGTAATCTTCCATTATAATTGACCTCTCCACCGTTACTTGTTGTTCCGCGTGTAGGTGCAGGCGGAAAAGAAGGAGTCTAAGATCTCATCGGAGGAGTTGGCCGGATGGGAGGAAGGAGAGAGCGGGAGTAAGTCTGGAGGAGAGAATCACTACACCGTCTACCCCGCGAGTGCACCGCCGCCGGTACACGTCGGTCGGTATTTATTTTACAAAACGTTTCTTCCTCACTCTTCTGCCGCGCCCGACTTAATTTACCACCCGAGGTATTAATTATAAAAAAGTCGTAACTAAATGCCCAGCAGGACGGAGTTACGCGCGCGCGCGGGTCCGCGCGGACGCGGCTTTAATTTTCCTATTTGTCGGGGAAGTTAGCGTCTGAGCGAGCGCGGAAATCATTAGCGAAGTAAAAACCGGCTTCCCACGCGACTTCACCAATACGAAAGCGACGGCGGGCGCCCGCCGCGCTTATAAGGCGCGATGTCGTTACGCTTTACCTCGCGAAATTGAATTTGGGATTCTCCGCTCAATGCGGAGATAAAACCGCGTTACGTGCGCCGCTGGAAAGTCGCGCGCGAAGTGGAGCCGTCAATTAATATGCGCGGCGAACCAACTTCTTTCTGATACGCTCTCTTCGTATTGCGGACGGACATGTTGCGTGGAAATGGAATATGTAATATGTTAAATTAGAAATATATACGTAGTTTAGTGATTAACAGCAAGTAAATTAAAAATATTATGATTACATGATTACACACTTTAGTGTCTGTGATAATCGGAGATGCTGTAGACGATGCAAATGCATTATACGGTTTTCTCAATTTATTATGAACTTTATCGTAATATATTGCGCGCTTAATTGATAATAATTGTAATCAAAATGAGAAACGTATCCCTTCTCGTTAACAAATTCTCTCGGAGATGGAATGGCGGAGAAACTGAGATGATTGTAAAGAGAGACGAGGATCCAAATGCGACGACGAGGCCGCGCGTCGCTCTCCTCGCTTCTCGTAAATAAATAATTAGAATCTCCCTTCAACGTCTACAGTACTACTTCCCTTTTTTTTTCTTTGCCTTCTCTTCCCGACTTCGCCTTCTCGGGCCCGTGAATGGCAGTGATTGGCAGTTAATGACGATGCTTCACAGACTATCCTCCACATCTCCGATATCTGCCGCGCTTCCCGCTAGGACAAGTGTCCCTCGTAATTTCTATCGAGACGACCGTGATTTTATTCTGGAGGACATCGCTTTCGGAGACACGGCCAATTTCTCTTCGCGAACACCCAAAGAGAAATTCGTCGACACTGCGAAATCGCGTCAGTCTCTCGCGAGAATTACATCCGCGAGATTACATTTGTCTCGTTTAACGAGCTAGTTATATAGAAATTTCTTTTCCTTTGTGTAAACTTGCGAAAGTATCTTTCACAGAAATTCGACATTTTAAGTGATCGTATATAATTGTAAGATCGACACGAAATTATTATTATTATTGTATAACTCGACACGTTAATCCGTTAGTGTGGTTTAACATGCAGCGCACCGCGCTTGGCGGCGAACTCGAAATATATCAATCTCGCTCCCTCGGGGGTTTAAGTTTCCCGTTTCATCGTCAGTGACGCGCGGAGATCGGACTTGGACGCGACCGTAGATATTCGCAGTTCGTCGCAGCGCGGTGGCACTTCTCGACCACTCGGGGAATAAAGTACAACAATACAAATCGTGAATTGTGTTCGGCAGAGGCCGTCGGGGGCCGTCGACGACGAGCGGCAGCCTATTTACTCGGATAACGATGCTCCGGTTCACGTCGAATTGGCCCTCCCTGATGGTCTCCAAGTGCGCGCGCGCGCGCGCGCTCACTCGTCTCCGCGTCTCCTTCTCGCGTCCTCTTCTCCGTTCGCCCTCGCGACCCCATTGTTCCATCATAAAAATGTCAGTTTCGCGAATCTATAGTTAGTCGTGCACAAAGAGGACAATGAAGGATGTATGGAAATAGCCAGATAGGCAGCCACCCGAGCCTCCGCCGGGCACGGCCACTCGAATGCACTTGTCGTGCACATTTAAACGACAGTAATGAACCATTGTTGAGAATTATCAGTCCTACGTCGCGGGGCTCGCTCGCTAATTATCAGCGGTGCGCTGTATGCACCGACGACGGCGTCGGCGGCCCAGTCGTCGCGCTCGACTACTTTCTTGCCTCCTCTCGCTCGCTCCGACGGCATGAAATAAGACTTTTATTCGTGTCACGCGAGAGCCGCTCTCTCGTGTAAAGTGCATCTGCCTCGCTTTTAGAGGCGAGGCTTTATTGCGGGCTGTACGCGGCAGGAATTGAAGTGGGAGACGGAGGGGGAGAAGCGCCTCGTCTACCGATGTTGATAATTAGACAGAAGATGCAGCGGGAGAGGCGGTAGATTGTGTAAATGCCTTGTTGATAGTCGTTCGTTAATCATCGCGGATGTGCATTATTGTCGAGAACGGTTTCCCGGATTCGAATTTTACTGCTACGTTCGCAAGACGGATTTAAATGAGAGACAGTTAAATGGTCGGGTACAGCCGTCTTCGAGTCAACTTGGCGGCGATAAGAGAAAAATTTTCTCAAAGTGTCTCCGAGAGAGTCTTTGATTTCTCACTTTAATTTAACTTTATCGGGAGTCGGTCAATAGCAATGTCTCTAATTACTCGTCGGCAAATTCTAGCTTGGGCGTCTTTTATTGAAATTCTTGTCGAACTTTCTTAATCCAACAGTGTCCGATTTGCGCTTCTGTCTTTATATATATAGGTTAACATAATAATTTAATATTACGCCATTGTTTTAATTAGTAAACCCAATCGTGTGAGTCAATCAGTTTCTTGCTATTCAAATTTATTGAACTAAATCTTCGTTATTCTTGTATAATTAATACTTCGACGTGAAAAGAGAGCACGCGCTGATCTGATAATAAAATCGGCTACTGCGCTGCTTCCACGGTGTGTAATTTTACGGGAGTTCTTACGCACATTTCAGACACTCTTACTGTACTCCCTTCTCATGCAAACGATTTAATCGACCGATCGCCATTTCCACGGAGGGACCCTCGGCCCGATTCGACTCGGCTCCTCTACCATGAAGAGCAAAGAGGAAGCGCAGCGCGCGGCTTAGCATAAGGTCGACCGATCGGCTGGATCTCCGACGGCCTTATCTTAATTATTCCGAAAAGTTAATTAGTTTTTTCCTCCCGTATCCCCGCGGAAACCCTTTGAACGTTTCCGCGTCTGACGTGGACCTCGCGTTCAAGGAGAATCTCGGAATGAGAACAACCGTCCAATCGCGCCGTCGCCGCCCGAGCGCACCGGCTGAGTAATTCGTTGGACGCTCCCTTTTGTGCCTTTAATTATTCTCTCGCCCGAAAGGTGAAAAGGAACACACACGTACGCGCACGCATACCGTCAGAGACAACAAAAAAAAGAATTTCACATCAGTAAGTTTTTTTTTACATTTCAAGCTTTCGGCGCAAAGAAATATTCTTTTCTCGTGCGTATTAGATCTGTGTTTTTATCTTTGCGCGGTCATTACGTTACATAACGATTGTCATTAATTGGCATAATAAAACACTGTAATCAACGCGACCAGCTCAAACAAGACGATTTCGTCGCCCCTGCCCCGGTAAACCAACAGTTTCACCCCCGTGCGTGCACACGACCGTCCGTAGGGAGTAAACAGGTGTCGGCGAACGGCCGTACACGCGGTTTACACGAGCGTCACCCCTTGCTCGCGTGGATGCAACACCGAGGGGTAGAAGCGAGAATCGGACCGAACGGGGGTGTGGGGTGAGCGCGGGAGAGCAGCGCGTTTGACAGTGGCGAAATTTTTTTTTTGTCCCGCTGAAAGAAAGTGTAATTAAGCCGGAACAATGACGAATGTCAAATGTCAACGCGTGTCACTGTCCACACGCCTATCCGCGTGTAACACGCATTACGCGGTGCTTAGCATATTTGAGATTTCTCGGTGCCGCCTATGCAAATGATTATATATCCGAATACAGACGGGATTACGCGCGAGACAATAATGAAGATCGTCTTTTTTTGCCATTGTTTGATTCGCTCTATTTATATAACAATAATGGAAGAATATAGAATATGATGTTAAATGAAGAATATGATATTTTTAATTGTTAAAACCAACTTAAATAATTCTTAATAAATTTTTGATAGTCTAATACGCGTATTGCGTGAGAGTAAGATTCAGTTTCTGGGAGATATATTAACACTTGCGTAATTACTTAAACACAAACACTTAGCGCTTACGTAAATAATTAATACAAAAATATAAGTAATAAGATAATTGTAACTTTAATAATCAACAAGATGTATATTGCGCGCAACGTTTGTGCGCGCGCGTGTATATAAATACTGTATAACGATATCAGTTTAAAAACATTATTTCGCCTTTTTTTTAACATCGAGAGTATTCAACGTCGCGCTGACAACAGCCATGTAATGAGAGTGCTACGAAGATTTCCGATGTGGTAGATATATGTAAATGATAAGTGCAGCAGTGGTTAGAGCACACAGAGAATGTGGCGTGCAGTGTGAGCAAGGGAGCTGCCAAGCGTGATTATAGTCACCGCGTAGCTGAAGTCAAAAAGCATCTCGCGTTATCTGCGATGCGGATTCTTTTCCGGACACAACAAAGGGCGCTTTTAGAATATTGATATCGAACCCGCGAGTGAGCGAATGAGAGAGAGTGAGAGAGAAACAGTGTGGCACTCATAAAAATATTTAGAATAGCATTGGGTTCGTGTGCTGTTTATTACATGGTGAAAAAGTTTTTAATTAAGAATTTAATTATACGCGAAAAAAATAGAAAGTATTTCCCGGGTATGTAAGAGAGGAGTGAAAAAACAAGCAGCATAGTGATAAAAACGAAAAAGTGAGATCGCTTGTTTTCACATCAGAATGTCATAGTGAGTAATCTTTTATTAGCGTTAAATTTCCATCGACGCGTCGCAGCATGCAGGTGCGAAGCGCAAGCAGTAACGCGCGTTACCGGGTACTACTATCTTTTTTTGCCCCGATGCGACAAAGGATGTTTTTAGAATATTGATATCGAAGCTGATGAGAGAGAGAGAAAGAAAGAGAGAGAGAGAAGAAGAGAGAAAGAGAGAGAAACGCGAAGAGCGAGCTTTGCGCGCGAAAATACTCGACGACATGTGCTTTTACGTTTTCCTTTTTTCTCCGCTTCGTGTTTTTCCCGTCTCCCTCCCTTTCGCGTCGTCTGCACGCTCGCTTTTTTTCGTGATATGACGCGTTTGCTAGGGATCGACTCGCGAGATCGTGAGAATCGCCGGCACTCTCCTGGTCTCTCTTTCAGCACGCCGCTCTACACCGAACGCGTTAGCCCTCTGGAGAGTGCTTTCATAGGTCGGCTACGTCGAATAGCGCCGTCAGAGAGACACGCAAATGAACGACGCTGAATACGAACAGATCGCTCGGAAACGTTTGTAATATCAATTAATCTTCTTTAACGAGGCTACGCTGCTACGCTTATCTGAGGGTTTTATCGTGCGAGGAAATCACACGCTTTGACGTATGATTTCGTTTATATCAAAAGGCAGGAATCTTTAAAGGGCGTCTGATAGTTTTTTTTTCTTTTACAAAGAAATCTTCATCTATCGTTTCGTTTATGTTTTTCGGCATCGAAGATAATTTAATTTGCCTGTCAGGATCAAATCATGTAATATTTTACTTATATAATCGTGTCGCACGATTGTGGAATAGAGAAACCGCTTTATTTTTGCCAAATAATCGTTCGTAATAATTTAATTAATCGACATCATCGGAAACAGGACGTTCAGTTTATTAGAACAATCGCGGGCGTCATTTTCAGCGAGCAACAACGGCTGTGGGCGAACAAAACAACGCGATTCATATCTCTCCCTCCCCATCTCTACTTAAAACAAATCAATATTTTCAATATCCCTAAATGGAGGTCTCCTTTATTCGCGTCTTTCTGCTTCTCTGTCGTCGCGCCGCCCGCGGCATACCACTCTCGTCTATCCGTCTCCGTTTACGCCGACTCGCCTCTTTCGTCTCCCTTTTTCGCCCCGTAATGGCGAGCGTGCATATCATTGTCGACGGGGAGAACGCGAACCGTGAAAACGCCGAATATGCGGTCTGACAATAAAAGATGTTAGCGGTGAAGGACCCCTCTCTTCGAGAATCGTTCCGACAGTAACCCCCAAAATTCGAATGCGGCCGGGCAATTTTGCAAATGGGGATTGCCGATACACGTCCCGGACGAAAGTCTCGTAAATAATCCGTGAGGGTGATCCGTTTCAAAAGTCAGATCTATTGTCAATTGTCGATCTCAATATATACGCGCGCGATTCTCTGTGCGCTGCAGCCACTTGATATTTTAAACTAATTAATGCGCACTTTCTTGAATTAAATTAGGTAAGGTACGAAGAAAAAAATAACAAGATTAAAACAAATTAATCTCTCTCTACATAAATTGTATACATATAGTGTGTGTGTATATATATGTGTATATATATGTGTGACTGCACAACAAGTATTATGAAAATTTCATTTCTACCCGGGAATGAATTCACAACAATCATCGCACAATTACGTCGTTCGGCTGAGTGTACGAAAAATCGAGGCCGACGAATTAATAACGCGAGATTTAATAAAAACGCGGCCCTAATATCAAAGCATTGCGGTATAATTGAGTCGAGAGTTTTTGCCCCGGGAGCACAAATTACCCGCTAAACTCTCGCGTCAAACGTCTTGGCGCGCCCCGGTAGCGCGGCCGCTCTCGCTTTTAGCAGTCGCCGCGGCGCGCGAGAAGTCGTCGACGAGCGGCGGAGTGGCCGTGGAAAGAGCGCGCGAGGGTAGAGAAATTAAAGGCAATGACAAATTCACGTCGTGCAGATAATTGGAATAAATAAAGGAATAATAGAGGCACGTCGAGCGCGAGGGGAAAAAGTGGGTGGCGGTCGGCACCCGAGGGGAGGTGGACGAAGGCTGCATGATAGAGAAAAAGAGAGATAGAGGACCGGGAGGATCGGGGGAGCGGGGTACAACCCCTTGACATCTGTAATTAAATGAAAACAAAAAGAAAGTAATCGTACGCTCTCGAGGGTCGAGTCAAGGCAGCGAAATGAGAGAATCTGATAGGGAAGCGAGACAATGCCCTCTTGCCAGCCTGAGAATGAAATGTCACCGACCGGATACGGACCAGCGATTTGTTTGGATCGCCGTTCTTCCGGGTCGTCTTTATATATATATATATACGCACGCACACACATACACACTGGCTTCGTTTCTCATTCGCAGAGCGAGATGATCTCTATCGTTTCCAAATAGAACGCCATTTCTCTGACTTTTGTTTCAGTGGAATATTCAGCGCGTACCAAACGCTTCTTTAAAAATAAGCGTTACTATTGTTTCGGAGTATTATTACATTTGAAATACCGCGCATCAATGATGTTCCATTTTGGGAACACGAGCACATCAGGGAAAAAAAATTGCATTCTCGTGAATCCATTCTACTTGATTCGTCGTACTTTAAAGTGCCACAGGGCTACAGTGTTCGATGTGTTACTGACAGTGACGTATCGCTTTGAAATCGTCTTGGGTACCCTCGGTCTTAATACCGCGGGGTTGCGTCCCTGCGCGTCGGCATCGGGAAATGTTACCGAAAAACATCACAAAGCGATCTGCTCGACGGTATCAGTCCGACGCCTAGCAATATGCCATCAAATCCCCGTAACCATCAATATCTTTTCTTTTCTGTTGAAGAACCACACGCGATTTCCACCCCTCGCCCGCTCGCTTCCTCCTACCAAACCCGTTAGAAGCACTGAAATGTTTTACATTGCAAAATCAATGCAGACACATCAGGTCCCTCCGTTCGATCCCCCTTTCTGCATTGCCACAGCACGTTGGAACGTTATACTACAATTCCTTCCGGTAAATCGCACAATTATTGAAAACGCATTTTGATTCTCTCGCTGCGAGGAATGTGAATAAAACGTTCTGATCTCTCGAGGCAACTTTTTTGGATTTTGTTTTACACAAAGAATCGATTTGCCGAAGAAGCGAGTGAAATTTATACGAAATAATGAGATACCTAATCCAAAGAAATCGAAAAAAAAAGAAAAAAAAACGAGAACGGTATTTTTTCGACGAAATCTTCGATAAAGAAACGGGAATAATTCGAACGGCGGGTCGAGATAGATACATTATGCAACGTCCAATCTCGCGGGTGATTTCCCTCCAATCGGAAGAGGGCAATCAGCCCTGTTTAAATACTCAGCGTCGAGCTCGAGAGGGCCAATAAAAACTCACTTCGCGGATTGGGTAATAAAGCTCCAATCAACGGCTTAATTATTCGATTACGGCCGAGAGCGGGCAGGTGGGTCGATGGTAGATCAGGGACGGAAAGGTCGACGAGGCGAGAGATTCAGGTCGACGGAATTTCCGTCGGGCTTATGGAATCGAAGATAATTAGAAATAAATAGTAACGAATCACACAGTTTCGACCTCTCTTTCCCGATGGGTAACTGCGTCTTATTGCTTTAATTAAAACGGGGGATGGAGCAGGGCGAGGTTCGCCGTACGTAAGACTCTACAGTGGAAGTCTTACTTAGGCGCCTCGTCCATTTCCGTTTCTTCTGCTTCTACTTCTTCTGATAGGATTGAGCGGTACTTCGAGCGTAAATTGGAAACAACGGCGGCAACGGACCGAGGCGAGTCCCGTCTCGATTGAGACAAAGCAACGCGCGCGCGTTAGTTCCTATTTATTAGTTCGCCGTTTTGCTTCGTGAGGCGTATCGGCGTTTCTCCCCGGCCGTTTCTCTATTAAACTCTCAAGAAATAAACTCGCGCAGACACACCAAAGTCGACAATTGGCAGAAATTGTTAATAAGTATCTCAATATAATTTGCACGAGAGCGAACGTAATAATTATTTTATAGATGAGATTTATTGCTAATTTCAATGACAAGACGAGAAATCGTTTGACGATATTAATGCGGAGTTTAATGACCGGTGGTATTCGACGGGACGAAAGGCACGGGAAATATTATCGCGACACGACCGAGAAGACGAATCGCCCTTCGTTGGAACTTTATTAAATCCATGTTCGGCGAGCGCAGACACGATCGCTCGAAGCGGACCGTTAATATGTTCAACGATTTTTATACCCGTGCTCGTGCGGAGGGATATATCGGTGGCTTTAATGCGACATAAAAATTTCACAGCCAGTGTCGGGCCCAAGTAATATCGGCGCCGCCTGTATTGAAATTCGTATTTAATGCGCGATCACTCGCTTACACACGGTTTCTCTTTAATAAATATCCTTTCGATATATTTTGTAATATTTTATATCGAATTATAGCGTAACAGTTGTCAAGCATGAAATTGTGATTCTTTGTGATTTGATAAAAACGTTGAATTTTTTTTGCTTCGTTGCAACGTCGCAAGATGAATCAGTCGATGTCAAAATCTAACCTACCCTTCGCGGCACACGTGAAAGGGAAAAAAGCGCTAGCCGTTCACGACGAGGGATCGAATCGTTACGGGCGCAAGAGGTGAGTCTGCCCCGCTCTCCGTTTTATGCTTCGTTCCGTGTTTTTATTTACACCGCATTATTTACTCTCCGTATATCCCGCGAATGAACGCCCGGTATAAAGCGGTTAGAAGAGCCGCAGATATAAGCACACAAGCCGGTTCATTAGAGACATTTGAGCTTCTCGCGAGGAGAGCGGGAGAGTCTGGGGGGTGGCGGCTCTCTCTCCGACGGGGGTGGTTCGGGGCTGCGAGAGAGAAACGGCGGGGTGGCTCCGGGGGACGGCGGAGCAGGGGCTGGCGCCTCGCAAGGGTAGTCGGGCGGAGACAGACAAAATCAACAACGAGTAACGGGAACTCCGCGATATTAATCCACTCGTCGAGTTTTCAAACTTCCTACAAAGGCACCGCACCCCTTCCACCCGCTCTCTGCTCACCTTTGCCGACCTACGTCGCCCACTCACTCCGTAGCTATTTCCGCGCAACTGCATGTTTGTAATGAAACCATAATCAATATTTTATTAGCGTCTCGGAGCGAGACGCGATACGGTATCTCTAATCTCTACGAGTCGTCTTCTCGCGCGAGTCTTCTCGTACGACGGTGGTACGCGCGGCTTTTTGGAGGAGGACTCAACTCATCTTTATGCTTAAGTATTATTTAATATATATATATATATATATATATATATATATATATATATATATATATATATAT
>QVNZ01023370.1:0-15100 GCA_014825645.1 Pseudomyrmex dendroicus | reverse complement strand
TACACCACTGCACTTTGCTGCTGAAAAAGGACATGAAACAATTGTTAAGATGCTTCTAAACAGAGGTGCTAACATTAAGGCTAAAGATGAGTATGGAAAAACTCCACTTTACAATGCGATTGTAAATGAGAAAATAGAAATTATTGAATTACTTTTAAATCATAGAGCTAATGTTAACACTAAATGCTACAAAGGTATACCTTCTCTTCATTTTGGAGCTAAAAGAGAATATTTATAGATTATTAAACATTTTTTCAACTATGGAACATATGTTACTTCTACGTATATCTCTACATCTAAAAAAGGTAATACACCACTGCACGTTGCTGCTGAAAAAGGACATGAAACAATTGTTAAGATGCTTGTAGACAGAGGTGCTAACATTGATACTAAAGATGACAATGGAAACACTCCGCATCTCGAACATAAAGTATTACAGAAAATAAAGGTAAGAAGAGGGGAACAAAGTAGGAAAGGTAAAAAAGCGAAAGAAAAAAGACAAGAGTAAAGAGAGGTTATGGCGGGAAAAGGACGTGGTGTAAAGCAAGTGCAAGAATTCACATGGGTGTATAAAGAACACCATAGTGCAGCAATCAACATGGCGGAATACATGGTTCAGTATGTTGATGTTTAAAAATTTTTAAAAATATATTGTATATATTATAATAATATGTATATTATTTATGTATAAACATAATTTTTTGTCTCTAAGTAAATAGTCTTTAAGTAAATAATAATTTCTAGTCTTTAACTTCTAAATAATTTCTAGTCTTTAATCTAGGTTCTGACAAATGAAGGAACCTTTGATTTGTTGTGGTTTTATTTGAATTTTACTCTTACACTTTACACTTTCTCAAGACCTAGGGCAGTGAGTTCAGAACTAGTGCAGACCTCGGACTGTTGCACTTCGAAAAAGAACAGCCTAGATGACGTCATGTCCGATAAAAAGAACGCTTTAGTGTACATTTTTCACAGAGTTCAGTCCTCAAGTATGGAAAAAGAACAAACCTATAGTCATAGAGATAAGACTAGAGTGCGGGAGCTCTATGCTACCGTGGATGCGATAGAGGCGTAGATAGAGAAAGGTGCATATGGTGTGACCGGAACACCAGGGTTTAAAGAGCAACCTGATATCTTTAAACCCTGATAAAAAAAAAGTAAGCTGTAATGTTCACGAAACGTCGGTATAAAAATGACACTACGCGGTTCAAACCCGAAAAACATCTTTGTATGTTAGTACAACATACCGCGAAAGCATCAAATATCAGTAATATAAATTAATGTTATGTTACTATTATTTTGTGTTTGCTGAATATTTTTTAAACTTTAATTTAGTTTTATTAATTTTTACTTATTTAATTTTAAAATTTTCTTAATTTTTACTTACTATAGATTTAGCAAATTTGTTTTTTTAAAGATTTATAACATTTTTATTTATTTTATTTATTTATTTTAATTTCATACGTTTCATGCTTTTCTAATTCTTTACAATCTTTTTTCATCATGTGTCATTTACAATTTCAAGATGGCGATGAAATGTTGCAAGTTATTCTTTTTAGTGAACGTCTCTATAAGGAATATTTTTCATAGCCACTTTCAATCTGTGCAGTTAGGTCTCCTTATTCTTACTTCATGGTTAAATGCATCAACGTCGCATCTTTGAACGCATATTTTTTGTTTCCTTTGGTATACGGTGAGTAAATATTCGCGCGTGAATGTTACTTTCTTGTCTATATAATAGCACACGCAACGATAGTGGTCACCGAGTATCTCGTCAACTGTTTGTATCGGCGCCGCTACTTGTTCCGAACGTGGTACGCGAAGTTAATCAAATCTGTAAGCGTCGCGAGCTCGTTTTCCCGCAATTTCTAAGGTTCTAAGTCTATGGCGTCTGAAAACTGGCATCTCTGATTATAAAAGATAGCTACGCGAAGCGCGTTGAGCTGTCTTACGCGCCCGATCTATGCTTATTCACGGATCTTTGTTAATTAAAATCTGGATAACTAATGCAAATCTCACAAAATGGTATAGAACTTTTTGACTTAGTTTTACTCCTTCTACCTGCCTACGAGAGATGTTACACCAATTTTCGGACACTTTGTACATATATAGTCAAAGAGGAAATAATAATATATAAATAAAAAGAGTACATACTCATCCTACACTATATGTTCAGAAAGTCTCTTAACTCCACAGCCATTGGCTGCCAGCGAATATACCGCACGCAACGTTATATCCTAAACTCTCTCTAAACGTTGCCCATTTTGCTTTCCTTACGCAGGCCGAAAATTTCTTATTGAACAGTGTTATTAATTTGCGATTAAGTCGATCGAGAAAAAGTAATCAATTAAAATTGAATCAATCAAAGTCGTTCACCTCTGTACACTCAAAATTTTTGGATGCAAGAATAAGCGGGATAATAAACCACCTTCGTAACATCGGGATTGAAATCGTTTAATCTCTCATGTCTTTGTACATAAAACAATAAAAATTGAACATAGGTTTTATTGGAAATTACCGCAATATATATTAGCATTTGATGTATAGTGCTAGCGCTACAGTACATGCTCGATACCTTCTAAATTTATTCCTTTCTCTGATACAGAGTTTTTTATTTATGTGATTATGGTTTTAATGTTGCAAAAGTTGCGCCTTTTTCTTTGTTTTTGTGTCAGAAATTGAGCTCCTTTTCCCCTTTTACATAGAAATCTCTTCCCTACTCACACAAAAACACAAGTATGACGAACAAACATCTCGACTCTACATCAAAGTCTATAACTTCTGCGGAATTATATATCGAGATTTTCTTCGCCGAGATATACGTACGTCACGCTTATACTTCTGTGCAGATTTCTGTGCTTTATACCTAAAATGAGAATCTCGTTTCCATACTTCTCAACGTTATTTTGTTAATTTGTATAGACATATTTATACAATCCCATTACTTAAAAGGGTTGGTTGATGAGTAAATTATATTTATCGAAGTGATTAAGTATAATTTTTTTAATCCTATATGTATATGTGTACATATACACACACACACATATAATTATATATATGTATATTTAGAATTTATATATATATATATATATCTTTATATACCACAAAAATGTATTATTAATATAATACAATATCTATAGTATGTTTACAATATAATAACTTATGAATCTACAGAATATATATATTTTTGTGTATTTACAAGGATATTCTTTATTATATATAAATAAGTATATAGATATATTAAAATCATTTGATAATTCATGTAAAGAAAAGAAAAAACAAAATCAGTCCTTAAGGGACAAATTGCTGCATCATCTAAATAGGCAATTCAAATGTCTGCGTCAGAGATCGCGGAATTGAACTTTAATAGAAGGATACTTGTTTCTTTTACATATACATAAAAAATTCTTCATACCGGTTTATGTCAAGGCCTACGAGTGCATTTTATGCAGAAATTGCAAACGCATACTTATCTAATCACCGCGAATTGAATTGAAAAAGTAAATGTATGTATTTTGCATACAAGATATTCAGTTACTCGGTGCCGATTCCATCCCCGTGTCCATCAAATTAACTTGAAAATTCCGACTAAATATGACAGTATGAGAAATATTTTTCATGTTTAAAAGTTTAAGTAATTTTTCACTTTTTATTTATTGATTTATGATATTTTTCTAAATTTTTTCACTATTAGTTAATGTAATAATTATATTTGCATAGCACATTTTTGCAAAAGATAACAAAATAAAAATAGAAAAGAGATTTCATGTTGCATGATGTAACATTAATGTTTGTACGTTTAAAAAAATATCGGATTCGCACTTGTTATTTCGATTTCGTTTTTTTCACTTTTATATTTTTTCTGCTTTTATATATGAAAACTGTACTGTACTATTGATTGTTCGCAATATTAATATAAAAATAAATTGTGTAATGGAATCCTGTTTTTTACTTGTATTGTGTAAATCTAATCTAAATAGGTAGTATTTAAACACTTCTAAAAGTGACTAATGATATATTTGCAAGAGAACAGTGTAACATATTTGTTACACAAGTACGATTGCTTCGCATATATATTTTATCAGTCGATTGTATCTCACATTGCGTCAACAAAAACAAACTTTCTTACGGAAAGAGAGAACACGGAGATCGGAATACTTATGCGAGACAAATTAAATCTCTTCTGCTGTTATTAAAAAAACACAAAACCGATGTCAGGTGCAACACAAGAGAAGAGCGACTAAAGTTTGTAATTTTCTTATGTGCCTCAAAAATTATATATTGCACAGTCGGTTTGAATAAGTAAAAACGATTGCAAAAAAGAAAAAATTATTGTACATTGACAATCAGTTCAACGACATGCGCTGAGTCTCGAACAAATAAAAACGTGTCACCTAATCGGAAATGCGACAGAATCTATTTTCTAATTTATAAAATCCAACGTATTTCAAAATGAAATATGACAATTACTGGCCATGGCACGTAGTTTTGCTATTATAAATCCTTCTTCCATCTTCGGTCATTGCTTTCACGAACAAAATGCACGCGTTCAACATAGTGCAGACTTATTTACACGTTTCACGCTGCTCTTTCATTTGCTTGTACTGTGGTATTTGTTGACTATGTCATAAAATATGACAAGTGTAAAAGTTTAGAAACGCAGGTGAGAGATAATCTTTAATTTAATAAGTCAAAAAACCGGTCTTTGTATCCGTCACGCTCTATCTTTGCGCACTTTAAAAAACTGTGACACTATCTACGTAACCTTAGAAAAGAAACATGTATATCTGTACAATTGGCACGTCTTGCCTGTCGGTAAGGAGTATCCGAGAGTATAAAAATGATGGTTGTCGTTCAATACACACACTCTCTCTCTCTCTTTCTTTCTTTTCTCTCTCTCTCTCTCTCTCTCTCTCTCTTTCAAGTGTAAACGCACTTACTAAATGACTCAAGTTGCGATATACTCCTTACAAACGAAGACCTTTGGCCAAAGTAATAAGTTTGTTTTTGGATAAGGCTTCTCAATATACTTCCTAAGTTCTCTTTCTATGAAGAAACAATTTTTTCTTTCTCAACATTTCTCTATCTCTCTCTTTCACTCTCTTGGTTACTTATGCAAACGTACGAAATGTATCTGTATATTATCATTTGCATACGTTTTCAAGACTGTTCGTCGTTTATTTTTTCCAATAGTGTGATGAGTCACATTGAACAAACAGTCTCAATACATCAGCAAGTCACTCTCTTATTAAGCAATACACACACATACACACACACACACACACATCCGTTTAAATATATTACTTTACATATAAACGGAGAGAGAGAAAGAGAATGAGCCATTTAAGCTGTGAGGCCATTAAGTAAGTTGACGCAGTACATCGCTTGCAAAACACTTATTTAACCGTGGAATAATTTTGTTGTGCATTTTGATTTGATGATACCCATGTATTAAACACATCTCTGAAACAGATAACAATGAAGATAATAAAATCGAAATATAAAATATGTAAATAAATTTCAATTTAACGCCAATACAAACCTGCAATGACTGACCACACATTCGTTACTACAATATTCGTCCTCCCATTCGTTATTGGATATAGCGGGATTAGGACACCCCTGATGTATACATGGTGGCGGTCCCTGTCCTGTCATAGCCACTTGCGAAGGATTCGCCGGCGACGAACAACTCGATAACGTTTCAGATTTCATTGACATTTCTTCAGATTTGACAAACTCCGCCTTCGGTGGACTCATGTGTATCATTTGCTGTTGTTGATGCTGCTGCACTTGCACCTGCTGCACCTGTTGTTGTTGTGACACCTACAAATAATATTGTAAGAACATTATTATAAACATCGTGAAATATAAATAGCATGTATCTGACAGACCGTGTCATTAAGTCATATATACAGGGTGTCTGAAAAAATTTTGACACAGCCGAAGTGTGCAGATAGATTAATTCAATCTGAACAGAGAAATCATGTACCATTTTGCAATAGTTATTGAGCTGATGATTAATACATGTGACCCAATGAGCGCGTGGAAAGCTATGGTTCGGACTCTGTAGGCGTGTATAATTTTTAGTTGTAAAGAAAATGGCTTACTTCATGCAATCTTCTAAGAGATGAAGAGAACAAGAGACAGAGCAAACAAGCGAGTGGTGAGTGACACAGTTTCTTGCGATCAACTGATTTTCACAACTGAAAAATATACACGCCTGCAGAGTCCGGACCATATGTATATGGTAAATATTTACGGATTAAATTTTTCGATCACCTTGACATATGTTGTCAAGGATATTCTCTTGAATAGTCTCCAAGTAGTTTTAGCCATCGCTCATTGTTCATTAAAAAAGTATTTAAAAAAATATATAATTACATAAACGATTGTTAACACGTTGAATGCCGTAGGAGTTATTGGTGATCGGCAATCCAAAATTTAATAAAAATAGTTTTATTTAAAATCGTACACGTTATACGCGCATGTTGCGATGTGGAACTTTCCTCCCTATCCGATGATATTCGACGGCGTTTATAACAAGATGGTGAAAACGACTCAGATGAATTACTTGAAACACGATCTTTGTTTGACGACATATTAAAATTTTAAGGGCTATTCAAAAAATTAAAAATAGAAAATAAAATGCAAAAATTAATGTAGCGTATAGAAATATAACAAATATCATTACCTGATAGTTGGACAGACTCAACAATCAAAGAATGAGCAAAATAAGAAACGATTGAGACAACTAACTTTTGTAAACAATAAGTGAAATATAGCGAAAAAAAGCACTACAGCGCCGAAGAAGTTACCGATAATCTTCAGTAAAACAAATGCATAAAATATAATAATGTAGTTTAAGTTATCTGTTGTAGAAAATATTTTACAATAATATGCATCGCATAGCAAAAAATTCATTCCGGCGGTGGGCAAGTCATAAAATTATAAATAAAATTATAAAATTGGTACAATATTCAATGTGTTAAAACTCCACAAAAGTTCAAAATTTAGAAAAGTTTAAACTCATGTGGAACTTTACTTCGCGTGGAAAGTATACGTGGAAACAGTGTGTTCCGCCCTTCTTACACGGAAGCTCTACTATAAAAAAGCTCTACTAAAAAAACTAGACACATAGGTTTGGATTGAACTTCGCTTTGCGTAGAAAGTTGCAAATTTACTATGGAACCTCAATTTTAACCGTCGCTTGTTGTAATAAGATTTTTTTATAAGTTTACAAACTTTCTACGCAAAATGAGGTTCATTGTAAACCTATGTTTAGTTTTTTGATAGTGGAGTCCCTCCATAAGAGAGGGTCAAAACACTTTTTCCACGCATACACTTTCCACGCAAAGCGAGATTCCACATCCACATTGCATATCGCTTGTCAATGTACACTATTATTTCAGTGACATATTATAGATTAGGTTGGGTCAGACGTGTCCGATGAGAAGATGTAGAGGGAAAGGCGGAACTCCTCTTCTTTTTATGTGTATGATAGTATATGATACAAACGAAATATTTACTTCTCAAATGTACATGGTGTCGGAAAATAAAAATTCATTTATGGAACTTTTGTTAATAACTTTTTAACAAACAACCAGCGACAGCTAAAACCTTTTGATTGTTACTCAGGGATGTGTCCTTGACAAAATATTTCAAGATCAAAATCATCGGGACTGGGTCCGTCATTCGCTGGGTCAACATTTACCAATATAATAATATATTATCTGTGCTTATATTTAAGAAGTATAGTAGACTCTCGCTATAGATCCGCTAGGGGAAAATTCTCGGAAACTGATCTATAGTGGGAGCCTCCTCCACGCATCGATGCACGAGACTATTGGGCATGATGGAGGACGGCAGAGTGAAACCGCCGCATGTACTCTGCGCGGATAGACATGGTAGGGGAGTGACTTGTTTGTGCGTGAAAGTACGTATAACGGCCTTATAACGAGCGTCTACTGCTGGCAGCTCTATAACGAGAGTCTACTATGTTAAAGATTAAAAGAGAAATCGTCACGAGCAAACGAACAAACCTGCATGTATTGCTGTTGTGAGACCTGTTGTTGCATATGTTGCTGTTGTTGTGTCATGTGTGGCGGTGCCATTACATTACTCATTAAACTCTGCAAAAAAATAATGTTTTCTTTTTATCTTTTCCTCCGCTACACTTTTATTTACATTCGCTTCCAAAAGTTTTACTTGCATATTCACTAAATAATTGTACCTGTTGTTGAGGATTTCCTTGCATCGCTAAGTGGTGCGGCTTCTTATTTATAGCCATTTGCTGCTGTTGTTGTTGCTGCTGCTGCTGCTGCTGTTGTTGTTGATGTTGCTGTTGAGGTGATGGTGGTTGATGTTGGGGACTGTAAACCTGATATGTTACATTTCCTTGCGCGGTGTTGGTAGAATAACCTGTATAGCCGCTGTATTGCATTTGCTGTTGCGGTTGTTGCACTTGCTGTTTCGGTGGTTCATTTTCACCGGCACCTTTGCTCACGAGAGACGCTCGATATGCCGCGAGAGCTTTCAGATACTCCTTCTTAGCTGCCTCGGTTTTCTTTTTGTAATACTACACGGAGAATTAAGATCGTTAACTCGATAACGACGACATCGGAACATCATCAAATCTTATATTGAAATAATAAATTGCAAAGCAATATGTTATATTGTTAATGATTATTGTGAATTATACAGTAGAAATGTGTAAAAATGATTACGACTTCATACTTACGTTTTTGTGTTCTAAATCTAACGCGTCCCACATCGACGCAACGATTTTAGATACTTCGCCGAAGCTGGCATTCGGATGTTTCCCTTTAATCACTGCTTGAGTGTCTCTGAAGAAAAGAGCGTATGCTGACACTGGTCTGAAAATTAATTGCACATTATATAAGATGCACGTAAAAAATATAATTCATTATATGTAATAAATAAACAATTATTATATGTAAAAAGACGCGTAAAAATAAAAATTTTATTAACTGTAAGTACTTCTGTTACATTAAACAGCATTACTAATAATTTGAGAAAGCATCTCGAATATTAAAGAAGCGATAATAAAGTTAGATCACGTTTTACTCCTCAGGACCTACTCTCCCCGGACTCCCCGGTGACTAGCCTCTCCGAATCAAATAAAAATTATTTTAGAATTACAAGTTATTTATGAGCTTTCAAACCCACCAAGTTAAAATTTTTGAGCTTGTTTGTCAGAGCAAGAATGTCGGTTTTTTGGTGTGAGGGCTGAGTCCACTTGGACTTCTCCATCATTTAAACTTGCAGATATCAAATTGGACCAGAATCACGAGCTCTTTATGAGCTCTTAAACAGTTACAATTTAAATTTTTGAGCTCCAACTCCTTGCGCGCAAACCCACTTCAAAGTATTTTCGTTTCAAGGGAAGTAGTCTTTAATATAAAAAAAGGAATATTTGTTACGCAAATATTATTTACACACATATAAGTATAAAAAATATACATATTACGACTTTTTACACTCCACCTCCGGAGTAAGAAATCCAATCCTCTAACCACGAAGTACAAAAAAGAAATACGTTAAAAATAAAAAAAACTGTTTTTTTTGTGGAATATTGTTTGCTGATTTAAGAGCTTGCAAAATACGCAGGTTGTGATTTTTGAGGTTTACTCCCGGAATAGAAAATTGCACCCCTTACTCTACTTCACGAAAAATACAAACTGAATATTTTTGCGAGCTTCTAAATCAGAGAAAAATATTCCGCAAAGAAAAAAAGCGGTTTCTGTTATTTTTCGGATATTTTTTTCTTGTGAGTTGAAGTAATAAGTGCAATTTCTACTACGAGGGTAAAACTCGAAAATCGCAAACTGCGTATTTTGTGAGCTCCAAAATCACCAAACAATATTCTATAAAGAAAGAAGCAGCTTCTTTCATTCATAACGTTTTTCTCTCTTGTACGTCATGGTCAGAAGTTGGATTTCTTACTTTGGAGCAAAGTGCAGAAGTCGTATGTATTTTTTATATTTATATGTGAGTAAATAATATTTGCGTAATAAAAATATTCCTTTTTTTATATTAAAAAATACTTCTCCTGAAAAATACTTTAGAGAGGTTTTGTGCGTAAGAAGTTGGAGCTCAAAAATCTAAATTGTAGCTATTTAATTAAGAGCTCGTAATTCTAGCGCAAAGAGCAATTTGATATCTGCAGATTTAAGTAGTGGAAAAGCGCAATTCAAGTGGACTCAGCCCTCCACCGAAAAATTGAAATTCTTGCAAACGATCGTAAAAATTTTAACCTAGTGGATTTGAAAGCTCATAATTAGAGTTCATAATTATGAAATAATTTTTCTTTGATGTGGACAAACTGAGGAAGCTAAGTTTAGCGGGATCCGCGTCTTTACGTGGTGTCTATCACTAATTTTTTATTTTCACTTTAATAAGTACTAATGGTTTGATTATTTCGACGGAAACATGAAAGGGTAAGCGTGTTTATAGTTAAATGAATATAACGGATATAGCTTTCTCTCCTTCCCTCTTCTCTCTCTCTCTCTCTCTCTCTCTCTCTCTCCTTCCCTCTTCTCTCTCTCTCTCTCTCTCATTCTATGTCAAACTCCCGACTCTCAACCTTCGTTTCTCGTCTGCTTGTTCCAATATGTCTTACATTTACTTAGTCTTATGTTTACATTGTCACAATAACAACAGTAATTGCTAATTTACAACCATAATAGCTTATATCTTATATCGTTAAATGTAAACACGTCAAATAAACATAGAATTGACATTATAGTTTTGATTTTGATTGACAATCTTGATTCTTGTATATTTATTTAAATTTAAATAATATCTCAATACGATTAAAATATATTTCTTTGCTTTCGCAACGTAGCGTAAATAAATTTCTTCGAAGATATTGAATACAAAAAAAAAAAAAGAAAAAATGAAAAAAGTAATATTCAAGTATTTTCGCGAATATTAGACTTATCGACGTTGCCGTATTTTCATATACAAGATTCTGTAATATTACAACCGAGAATTTCAGACTATACATATTGCCACTTACTTTTGTGGTTCATTAGGATCTCTCTTTTTCTTTTTTTTCTGCGGCTTCGTTTTTCTTTGATTCTTTGCTCCAGCGTCGGCCGCTTCTGGTGACGGTGGTTCACGTTTGACTATTGTAATCTGGAAAGAGAAAATTCATACACATTGAAGAAACTTTATATAAATATAAAATCTTTCTAGTAGAGTAAAACAACAATCAATTTCAAAATTATTTTATTTATTAACTTGTTAGATTTCTTCTCTGTTTTTTTGAAGAAAATAACCGTTATTTAATACCGGTTGGTATAATTTAAAAAAATACATGTATATGGACATATATATGTATTTTAATAACACTCAATTATTTGTTATTGATTCTTCTGTCTATTATCAGCTTTTAAAAATATACATTCGTTTTGAACATAATGCGCAAAGTTTATGATAAACAACGACTCACCATCCCGGAATGTGGAGTACTATCGTCGCTATCTTCACTGGTCGTAGTGTTGTTGTTTGTCTCCGGAATATTATTGCTTTGCATAGCGGTCGGACTGCCACCGGTCGGACTTCTGTACTGCATTTGTTGCTGTTGCTGTAACTGCTGCTGTTGTTGCTGTTGTTGCTGCTGCTGCTGTATATACTGCATATGCTGCATCTGAACCTGCTGTTGTTGCTGTTGTTGCATCATCAACAATTGTTGGCCGTTGTGCTGTTGCTGGCGAGGAGAGCTCATTCCGTACGATCCTTGTGAGCTACCGTATGATGAGCTGCAAGCAAACAAGAGAAAGATTTTCGTTGTAAAGATGTTTTTTTTGTCCGAGCAAATATAACCGTGATGTCACAAGGCTAAATTGGAACGCGATAAAAATCGAAATAATGTGAACAAAACATTAAGTCACGAGGCTAAATTGGAACGCGATAAAATTCGAAATAATGTGAAAAAACATTAAGAGTTCGAGTGACAAGCAAAGTTTGCAAAAATAAAACGAGGAATATCAAACATCATGTAGCGTAAATTGTTCCTCCGAGATACAGCATCAAGGACGAAGTGCCGGCGATGCTGGGCGAAAGAAAACGAACACACACATATACACACAGTATTGTATATTCTCCGCAATTTTAACGCAAATTGGATAACTTTTGAGATATGGTCGACGCTGCGTCAACGTTGCAGGATTTACGGCCTACTCTATATCATTTCCCTTCTGTCCTCCTTCTTCAGCTCAATTCCTGCGTTCCTTTCTTTTCCTCTCTCCCTCTTCCCGTACCTTTTTGCCTAAGTTTTTCGACGGTTGTAAGAACAACAAATTTTTTTTTATTGTAAACAATGACGCAAAATGATCGATAACAATATAAATTATTTTGATAATTCAAATCGGTTTTTAATTTTTGAGAAAATAAACGGCGGTGTATTTCATGCCCGCTTATAAAAATAAAAGAAAGCTCGAAAAAAATAAGCTTTCGAACGTTCTTTGTTTTAACGTATGTATTGTTCCATATCTCGGAGTGCACTTTATTCTGCGTATCGTGGAATTTATTAATTATATTTTAAATGGAATTCTACTCGCACGTACAGTACACGTTCATGTATAAATCTTTCAAACTGTTATTTATACAATATTTCTTCCAGAACACTATCTGTCAATTTCGTTTACAAGAGAAGAAGTGCATTGTGTTACGCAATGCAACAAACATTCTACATAAGAGCGTGTTTATTGACGTTCTATGCGTCATGATATTATGCGCAAGATAACTACGCAGTTAACTCTCTTGTCTGCTTCGATTCATGGCGTGCATCGTCTTTAGACACCGATATTGCGTCTTTAGATTTGATACATTTATGCTATCGGCATACATTTTCTCCTCTCTCTCTCTTTCTCTAACCAGATTGATTACGGCACGTAATACGAAAAGTAAAGTGCGCTCGGAAGGCGAAGAACATAGGGCCCAATGAAGCGTCATCTCTCTTCTTTGCAAAATACGTTCGTTCTTTGTCCGCTAAGAAAAGTCTCGACATCCTAAATTGCAGTCGTAAGACTATGTAATGGCAGGTTCTCACGAACGTTACTCGGTAGACTTAATACGCACGGTAAATCATAGCTTCAGTTACCTTCTTGCGCGTAGACACAGAATGCACGCAGAAAATGCACGTACACAAGCATGCACGTATAAGTATACATCTGTTTATTCTTATACACAGAGCCTGACGATTTTCCTTCATTTTGTCTGGAACAAAGAAAGGTACGTGCCTCTCCACACAGGGGGGAAACATAATCCTAACGGCAGTGAGAAACATTATTAACGTGCTCGTGTAAAAAAAAAAAAAAAAACAAAAGAAAAACAATATTGTTGCAGGAACAAAGGCAGGAATCGCGCATCGAATCTCCCGATCTCCCGCCGATTAGGTTCTATTCTATATTATTATAACGATACAATCTGAGAACGATACAATTTGCTTAAGAATGCGCGAGTTGTGCAATATTAATTAACTGACATTGAGAAAAACTGTTTTTTAAACATGTATTAGCGTTCCAAGCAACATCCGTTTCGCATTTTGTCTTCGTACATGCGAAACGGATAAACTTTTACTCTTCTTTTACAGCTCCAGTAATGTATTTCTTTTTCATAATATGAGTGCAAAAGTTTTAAGGATTTTTGTGATAGAAAAATAAACAAACTAATTTTATTAAAAAAACGATTTAGTCATTCTCTCAAGCACAAAACAAGAGCAAACAAAACAATAAAACAATTACCAAGAAAATTACTTGGTCTACTTTTCTATCGCCTATGTCTCTTAACAATTTTAAAATTAAAAACATGTTTACAATAGGTCTTTCAGACCTTTTTCGAAGAATGCATTTTTCTAGCGTCCTTTGACAGGCAATATTTTAATGGTAAATGAATATTTTGATATATTCTTTTTTTTTAATAGGAAGTTTGAACGATTTTGCGTCGATAAAAAAAACAGATTGAACAAATTTCAAGTAATTTTGAAGATACAAGCGTTTAAAAGACAATTTTGTACTAATATTCCACGGGTAGCAGCTTCCGTAGCTGCAAATCGCATACTCTGCGCGTCATAACTTAATAAGTTACTGTACGTGTACATAAATTTTGACGAAATTATTAAAAAAATATCAAGTAATTGATATATTACACAAGTGCTCAAACTAAAAAACAATTTACTTTTCGAAAGACTAACGTCTCTTATAGATCTGGGTCTATCAGACTTTTTTCACATTTTATAGCTAAATATTCGCAAAGCTATTGGCTGACGCTATCAACATCATCTACTGTTGTCTAAGGGGTTTTAAAGTTTTTTTTTCGTGGTTCTCAGATGTCACTCAAAACTAATACTTACTAAAGACAACGGTTTGAAATTGTTAAGTGATTCTTAGAGACCCAGTCTACGGACGAAAGGTTAAACATCTTTGCGAAAAATCAATATTTTTCAATTTGGTTTTTTGAGTCAAAAGTTTGAACGATTCTGTGTCAATAAAAAAAAAATTGAAAAAATCTCTAATAGTTTTGAAGATAATTATAAACGTTTACAAAAAACACTAATTTTTACTAGAAACGCTGATGCGCAAATTTTGAGTGGGAGACTCATGTCAATCCATGAAGGGTTGACAGATATGTAAATATTAAACATAATAATTCTCTATGTTTTAAATATTTTTTAAGATATACATTTTTTTATATTAATTTTTTAACTTTACATATAAATTTTTAACTGTACGACTTTTTGATCGTCTCGGATATTACGAGATTAAGCGAAAATAATAATTTTTATAAGACCAATATATATAGAGTTAGATAGTATTGTAAGATAAAATGCGCGAAATCTCTCGTACACGTTGCACTTCTGTCTCACGTTGCGCGCTACGTACGACGATCAAAATTGGTTTTACCGAAATTGCTGTAGGGCAGCGCGCAATAACGAGATAAGTCGAATTTCCATAATTTGAAGTTATGCAAACGGTTGTACGCCATACAACGATGCGATGTTTGTCGTATATATCAAGAGAATATATATATATATATATATATATATATATATATATATATATATATATATATA
>QVNZ01023369.1:0-15463 GCA_014825645.1 Pseudomyrmex dendroicus | reverse complement strand
ACATAGCACGGAATAAAACCATGTTCACGCGTGAACATAGCGTACGTATCGACAAGTCGCTCGTGGACATCGCTACGTAGTTGCCAATGTGCACCACCCATGAACATGCGCTAGCTTACGGGCCGGAATAGCGATCGTAAAAACTCTTATGGGCCTGGCCGCTCTCAGGTTTCTCTCTGGTATTACGCAATGTAGTGAAGCTTACAAAAGTGAGCAAATTTACTAAAATATCTATGATCTTATTGGTCAACAGCTAGTGAATTTATTCACTTTTGTAATTTTCACTACATTGCGTGATACACAATCGATCCCCTGGTAAAATTATGACTGCGTTCCAATATTCATTTCCAGTACTGGAAAATCTATAGCATATGTGACGTGAAGTATAGAGTTTTAGTACTGGCAATTAATATCGGAACGCAGCTTTGTGTCCAGAAAAGTACTTCCATAGAGAGAAAGAAAGAGAAGAGAAAGAGAGAGAGACAAAGAGAGACAGACTCATATAGAAAAGAAAAAACATGTTTTTCTGTTTCACCTTCTTTGGCTAGAGATATGATAGGGTAGGTAGGTAGGTTATATCAGGTGTTATGTTATGTTGTCACATCGCAAGTGAAAGAGTGTTTCGGTTTGATTAAAATTTGCGAAATAAGATGATAAGAACCTAAAAATATGTAAGTATACGATCGATGAGACAATCTAAATAGAAACGCTTGTTGAAGTTTTGCTAACAAAAGTGTTAGATTTTGTGGTACATGCAATACACGGAGCAAAAATCGAACAAATAACGTTGTCAAGTAACGTAATACTTGGCATGGATTATGCAACAATCATCGACGACGCAATCAAGCAGTTTTACTCAGCAGGAAACAATGAAGCTCATTCATGGCTCCTGCAGGTGCAAACCTCTCCCGAAGCGTGGCACTTTGTATGGCAACTTTTGGAGCCTTCTAAGGTCTCTATCACTGAATTATACTACTCATTTAGCTTTTGTACATGAAACTTCTAAGTTAATTTCTTATTGCATACTTCTTATTTTAATTTACTACAAAGTCTTTTATTTTGGATAATTGCCTTAAAATGGCAAGAAAATTGTTTCAGAAACATGGTATTAGTTAGATTGGAGTTAGATTTGCTTGGCATTATAGCTTTCTGACAGAAGTAAAATAATAAAATATAATAAAAACAGAAGGTAGAAAAAAAAATATTCACACATGTTTCTTATTAGAAAAAATAATAGATATCTTGTTTCACATACTTTTGCAGGGATTTGAAGTGCAGTTTTTTGCCGCAACAACTTTGCATACAAAAATATCCAAGCACTGGAATGAAGTGCCTGAAAATGAGTATCCAGTATTGAAGGAACGTTTGCTCAATAGTGTGAAAAGGCCCAATACTCCCATCTTTATTCTTACAAAGCTTTGTCAAGCGGTAATATATTTTCTCATATATATTGTTTTAAAAAAAAAAGTATATTATAAGTAAGGAATCAACTGTTCATTATTTATTATGTCAATTGTTTAATTGTTATATTCTGATTTTAGTTAGCCGCATTTGTAGTCAATATTTATAATACAGAAAATAAAGAAAAGAATAGGAGTATAGTTGATAAATTGCTTGACATTTTACCTTATAATTCTCCATCTGCATTAGAATTATTGCTTCGAGTACTTTCTACACTACCTGATGAGGTAAAATATAAAAAAGTTGTTTTTTTATTATTTTTGTCTTTTCATAATCATGCTATTATTTTTTATCAGTATAAAAAAACACAAGCAAAATGTGCCAAATTACGGGAGGCTGTTGTTCACAACGTCTTAAACAACAGCTGGTGCCAAACTGCATGGTTTCTACAACAAGTTTTCTCAATGTGTAATCCGAATTCTCAGGACAATGACGGTATATTACACTCCTTGGGACTAGAATGTGCACAATTGTGGCTTCAGAGTGGTCAGCTGCCTCTAGAGGCAAGTGGCCAAATCTATCCCTATTTATTAGTGGCTGCAGCTCATTATGCACCTAATAGGTATACAATTAGTTATTACAAAAATTACTACAAGAGAGAGAGAGAGAGAGAAATTGTGTGTGTGTGTGTGTGTGTGTGAGAGAGAGCGCGTGAGAGAATAGTTGTAATAGTTATAATAATTGTAAAACTTGGTTATAAGAATAAAATAAAAATATGATATGAGTGTGATTTGTCAAATAACTCGATAAAATATCTGTTTTCTCTATTAAAGAGAAGGTGGCGACGATGAAAATAACAGGAGCTGGGAAATAATACAAGATTGTTTGATGATGATTGTAACGCACAACGAACTCAATAAACGGCCTCAGACTTTATGGGAATGGGCTAGAAATTTAGTGGCGATGGCACAGCAACATAAAGAGAAATATTTCTGCGAGATTCTAACCGCCATTGGAGAGGCTCATAGTCGAGCGTTTCTGATCGCTTTGGCTGAAAATTCCAATGAGATGCACACGTGGACGGCAATGGGTCTGATCGAACTGCTGTTGGAATGCTCGGAACAAGAAGGTCGTTATCCCGTGAACGAGACGCGCAGTTGCATACCGTTTGGATTTTGGTACGCGTTACAGGACGATCTCGCTACACTGGATCAGCCGTTAGATAGCCGGGCCTTAGAAGCATTAAAACCGATTTATTTCCGACTATCTCAGGCATTGTTGCGAAAATCAACGCTACCCGCGTCTCTGAGTGAACAGGGGAACGCAGATGACCGCGAGCACTTTAGATGCTATAGGCAAGATGCGGCGGACACATTGGACTATTGTTACAGAGTTCTCGGTAGTGACTTGTTAGAGCTTCTTGGACAAAGATTGAGTCTCAAGGATTTACCTTGGACTCATGTGGAATCCACATTGCACGCTTTTAAAGCTCTAGCTGAGAGCGTTGGTACTCGAGAGTATTGTTATACTCCCGCTCTGATAAATCTGATTCTCCTTCACATACCTTATCACGCTTATCCCGAAGAGGTGCGTATTCTTCCCGAATGATTAAAACGTACAAACTGAATATTCTTAAATTTTTTTAAATTTACAACTAACACACAAGCAATATTGTTTTCAAACATTATTAAAACGAGTAACATTTATTTAGAAAAGTTATATCCTCGAATACTCTTTTTTTTTGTCATTTATTATTTTGTATCTTATCCTACAGAATATTTTCTTTTGCGATATACATTTTATTTCTATTACATATATTACAAAGAGATGTAACACATATTTGTATAATAGCAATGTTCACAAACGGTCATCACCAGGTATTAACATGCGCCTGTTCAACGCTGGGCGCGTACGCCGAGTGGATAGGAGAACATCCCGAACCTTGGCTGGAGAAAGTGTTGGAGCTCGTTACCCAGGGATTGACCAGAGGCTCGATGACAGCGCCGTTTGCGAGTATGGCGCTGAAAGATTTAGCCAGAGAATGCGGACCGCATCTTGCTCCTTATGCACCGTCCGTTCTTCATACCATCAGTCAAATTCTACCAAATGTTGAGCCCGGCGGCGGCGAAGGTCTGCGACTTATATATGCCGCAGGCAAACTTCTTAACGTTTTACCTACTTTAGAGGAGCAACTGGTGCACCTGGAAGCGACGCTGGGTCTGTGCGTGACGAAAATAAAAGAGCTACTGGGACAACCGTTGTTCACAGCACGAGTCGGTGTTACAAATTACTTGAAGATGGTCACCACATTTTTCACTACCATCGAAGGCGCGATCGGCAAGGCTGTGCTAGACGGCGTGCTACCGATATTCAATCAAATTGTTGTACATCCCGAATGGAGTCAAGACAATGCTACATTAGAGGCGATGCATATGTGTGCGCAACGTTCGTTATCGGCTTTACGGCAGCCAGAAACAGAAGCACGACCTTTGTTACCGATTTTATTAACTTCCTACAAGATCTGGCCGCATCCAACTGCGTTGCATTTATTGAAACAGCTCGTATTGCTGTTTGGTAAAGATCCGGACAATATTGTCGGACCAGTCCTTGCAGAAATGAGTTCAATTACGTTAAATGGTGTGAAGGCGTGTAGATTAGTGAACGGTGACCTGTCTGAGTGGTCAGACCTGATGGAGGCATATTTAAGTGTGCTCGCGCAAATTTGCAAAAAAAACGCTAGTATGTTGTTGCAAATTCCAGATCAAATACCAGATATGTTGCAATGCGGTAAGTTTACATACAAACGTATCGTGAACAAATCCTTGAAGATACAAATTTTAAAATATACAATATAAATTATTTCTTCACGTATTATTTTTTTTTGCAGGAATTGCTTGTCTGACGCTTCCGGAAACAGCCACGGCCAAAGCAGCTGGACATTTTCTCAGTCATGCGATCATACAAAGTCCACACTTGCAAACATTTGTACAACCGATCGGGCAAGAACTTGTTTCCGCAATTTTGCATTGCGTCGGTACGTCAAAAATATTAATAATTAAAATGCATTTTTTGTAAAATCATCAAATCAACTGTGTTTGCTTTCGATTGCTCATGTATTTCTGTTTTCATTTCTCTTAGGTGGAGGTGTATCGTGTAACAGTTTGGAGCCTCATGCTGAAGTTTTGTTAGCATTAAATAAAATGTGTCCAGAATGGACCGCGCAGTGGATTCGTGTTGGATTAGAGAATCAAAAAATTCTAGCAGCCGTTATATTGGAGAAGGATAACACTATACGTGTTTTACGCGAGAGGAAGAGCAGGATAATACTTTGCGAAATATTAAAACAATTTAGTATTGAGTGTCGTCAAAAAACGGGACTATGATGATAAAATTTTCGGAATGATATAGTCGACGAATATCATGACGGAGATAAAGTAATCGAAGTTAAGGCTTCTAGATATTCGCTGCAGCCATCTTAAATGATAATATACAAAGCCAATTTAATCGATAAAGCATAATTTATAAAATTTGCTAAATACGTTTTTCTGAAAAGGCAATTTCTTCATCAAACCTACACACACACACACACATGCGCGCGCGTGTATATGTATAAATTACATTCTTTAAGGTTATCCAATTTTCGACATTCGACTTAAGATATATTCAGTGAATTTTTGAGTGGTCTCACTATGCCAATCTATGAAGAACTGCGGAATCATTTTTTGCTAACAAAAAAGACACTTCAATTAACGTTGACAAATCTCAAACTGAATGCCAGGAAGCATGTCTAGTTAATATCAAAACTTTATGACATTTTCATGTCATTGCTTTTCGTTTCATCTTCTTTTCTATATATTACATTTATAACGCAAATAAATAAAGAAAGAAGTTTTCTCGACGGTGCTTTATTGATTAAAAGATTTGTACAAAACATTTTTTTTTATTTTGTAACGTGAATTGTAGGAATTTTAGATGTGTATATTTTCTTGCTTTCAACATCTCAGGATTAACTGCAGCAAATATCTATGAAATCTTAGATAATATTATAATACGCAGAAGTTGACACGTATAATTTCTTTTTTTTTTTTTTCTAATAAAACCGCTGCATATTGTATATAATTATGTTTCGTACAGATATTTTGCATTTGCTTAAATGTAAGGTATGGATTTACTAATCGCACGATAAAAATATTCTATATGACTTGCAAACTGTGAATGATTTGTTGACCGCGTGGATTAGAAGAGGGCCGACCTTTAGAGGTACTGATATGACAATGATTATTACATTTTTGTTTAATTTCGGTGATCAGCTAGATATTAACGGCTAAAGATGCATAAAAAGGAAAGCTGCTTTTGTGATCCTGCGTTTCGCAGTTCGCAAATCGTTTGAGTGTGCATACTCTAATGTGTCAAATATATTTTGTCATATGATACAAGATGAAAATCATAAAGAACAAGAAACCAATTTGTAATGAAAATAAATGAAGATATGTATAAAATACAAAATCAAGAAAACAACACACTACATACCTAATTTCGTGTTTATTTCGGAAAAAACGTATGTGTGTATGTAAAAAAATCATCTTCTATGATGGATCTATGAAAGTTACTTTGAAATTTTTATTTTTGTGCAAGAATTTATAAAAGCAAATAAAAGAGTAATAAACATCTTAAGTTAGAATTGAATTTTTGAAAAAGTTATAACAAAAGAAGGATTATATTTGAAAACTGATTAAATGTAACACAAAATTACATTTTAAAATATAGATATTCCAGCAATCACTAAGGTCTGTTTCCTTTATTACAAGAAAATTGAATATATAATAGTTAATTTTTTTTTTTCTGTGCTGTTCATACCGTTTGTAAGTACAGAAAAAAGAAAATACAGAAATAATTGTTGTTACTATGAGTTTTCTGCTTATAAATATAATCAGTACATCTTCTAAGTATCTTATATGTGTAATGCATATATAATTTGCAGTATATTTGCATATTATTTTGTGTGTCAACATGCGTATGTATAAATCATGCTACAATACAAATGAAAATCCGCGTGTTCCTTCTTTCGAACTACATGCTCGCGCGTTATATTATTATTACTATCATCAGTATCATCACGAGGCAAAATAAATGTCTGCATCTGCACATCATCAAGATAAACTAAAAATTTATTTCACGTAATTAGATTTAAGCATATTATATATTTCTTTTCACTAATATAAAAAACAATACAAACTAATCATCGCATGCTATAAAAAGCCAAGATAAAAACAAAAAATCACTAAAAAATGTTCGTGCGTATGATTTTTTTTTAGATTCTTTTTTAGATTCTACTACTGTTCTGTACATATTGTTTCAATAGATATTACACATAATTACCATAGAAATATATTTGAATTAATAATTTGTGATGTTATATGTCGTCCATATAGATTGCGCTGTGAAATATCACAAAAATTAATAATAAAAACGGCAAATGATAAACTAATCGATTGATATGGTGACATATTATAAATTAGTCGCGTTTAGCTAAACATCATTGTATATGTACAATGACTCGTGATGTTGAAAGTTAAAAAAAACGCTTAGTGCCACGTTCAGCAGAAAATTATAAACAATTACGTAATAATAAATAATAAACGTTTATATGCTACTAAACGCGACTATACCAAAAGAAAAAAACAAAAAAAAGCAAAAAAAAAAAAAAAAGAAAAACACAAAGTTATCGTCGTACATAAATACATATTGCAGTAAATTGTACAGTTTTTCTTTATCATCAAAAAGCAACTCTTCGTCTTGTTAAAATATTATAAAATTTGAAAATAAGAATTAATCGATTGACATGCCATACAGTATGAGATACAAAAACAAAAGAGACTAACAATCGACTAATCATAATTCTCACATAATTTTTACGTTGTACATTACATGTATATATGTACACTTGATTTTCATTTAGTACGCGTAGGTATATGTAAGTATAAAAAATATTTATACGATACAATAACTTTTCCAAAATAATAGATAATAATTATACATAATAAAAGCTGAGATTTTAATCAATTCCGGTTAATTAAATCGGTTGTCGATTAATTCAAATAAATTGGTTGCATTGATCAATTCGGCCAATAGATTATCGATTTAGTCAATCCACGTTGAATCGATCAACCGATTAAACTAATAGGAGTTGATCGAACTGGCTCTAAGAATCATTAGTTTAAGCAAAAATTTCGAAAGAAATTTTGCTTTTATTATGAAATGTAGAAAATAAACGAAAGAGTATAACTCGCAGTATAATTAATCTTATATTTACATTTAATTTGCAAAAGACTTATCTATCTAATGATAGTTTTTACTTAGACGGTTCACCGCCGTTCATTAACGGTTGCCCACCGAATTTTGCGGCAACACGCGATTTCCTAGGCTTGGACAATTTTCCTACATTTTGTTGTGGTTGTTGCGACATCTGCTGTAGCACACTCGATGCTGTCTCTTTCACTTTATTTGCGTTCTCTGATTGTTCTTTCTAAGCATAAGAAAAAATTAACGATTATTCATTACTAACTCTAGTAAAATGATGTAAAAGAAAAACATTTAAAATATTTATATAAAAACCTTGGGCGACGTTTCTTCCTTTTTCTGACGTTGTTGTGTTTTAGAACTAGAGTTCTTGGCAGTTGTGTTTGTTTCTTTTGAAGTTTGCTTTACACTAATGTTTCTGCTGTTCTTTTGTGCCTGTAATGGAACAAACGCGGTGCTATTTTTTATTTCTACTTTCGATTCTTCTTTTTGATAATTTTTTTGTTGTCCTTGTTTCATTTGCTGTTTCACTTGCTGATATCCTTGCTGTTTCATTTGTTGTTGCCCTTGCTGTTTCATCTGAGCGTGTCTTTTTTGATTATATAATGTAGTTTGTACAAACGCTGCAGTTGACGGCAAATTTTGATTCCATCTCGGATAAAACGTGTTACGCTGCATAGGTAAATTTTGTGAAATTGGAGATATTTTCGGAAGACTCATCACAGGATGTCTGACATTTTGGACCCAATTATTTGGTTGACTATTATACCACTGTTGCCTAGGTGCCATTATAATTTTTGCATCAGGTGTCTTATTCAAATTCAATGCCTGATGTGAATTACACATTAATGGAAATATAACATTATTACCTTCTTTTACATACTCATATATATATATATATATATATACACACATCTTGTGTTTATATGTGTACGTTACCTCATATACTTTTTTTGCAACGCTTTCTGTAGCTTGTTCATGAATAGCGCAAGGATCGCCTGTGTAAACTTTCGAATTTTCCAACATAATGCGAGCAGTAATTAAACCCGTTTTTTCATCAAGAATATAATTATATTTTGGTAGTCCAAATCTACTTTGTGAGAAGTGTCTCATTAGTTGGGAAGTATACCAAACTGAATTTGCTTTTTCCCTCTTTTCTTCTGCCCGTCGAGCACGCTGAGAAATAAATAAATAAATATATATGTACATATTTTTTTATATAAAATTGTAAAAATGAGATACATTAGTTATGCTTGTGCGTTACTACGTACATCAAACAATTGTTGCACCAACGGCGGAGGTTTCGATGTTTGATCCTTTTGAGAAACTGCTACTTTCCGAGATGATATTGTATTTTGCGTGGGCATCTTGTTTTGTTGTTCATTCGTTTGAGTACTTACGTCGGGAATCTTTAACAAAGCTTTCAAAAATGCACAAGGATCCTGCGACTACAATAACATTGATTTGTTTACTACACGTAATAGAGTTACATTGCACGTAACATTCAACTTACCGACTGCATAATATGATTGTTAGATGGTTTAACTTTGATTGGCATTGAAAATACCGTTGGTTTTTCCGGTGCCTCATTAGGTTTCTATCGTATAAAAAATATCTATAGAATTTTCATTTAAAACAGTTTACAAATTTGGAGTATGATGTATATCATACTGTACCTGTATTTTGTGCAATTCATCCCACAGCGCTTGGAATTCGGACGCTTGATTAGGATGAGTCGGTGCATTTTGAAGATGTTGAGGTACTACTTTTTGAGATGCTATTTTCGAATTTGATCCTATCTCACCGCGTTGCATCATACTCATACGAATATCTCGACTTAACTTTTCGAGTCCTTTTTTAGCAAGCTGCATCTGCGGATGAGACAGTTTGTCGCTTTTTTTGTTAGAAATTGTGGTATTCGATATCGTTTGTTTTCGGCATTCCGTTAATTCGTTCGTTACATTTCCTTGTTCAATTCTTTCGCCAAAGCTAATATTTATGAAATCTGGGGCAGTTAAATGATAACCCCGAAATGCAGAACAGCCATTTAACGTAAGTCCGCCTACAAAATACATTTTATATTCGTATAAAAAATATATGTATATGTCATCACTTCTGTACATCAAAATATAAAATGTATCAAATCATAAAAAGTTTTAGTATGACAAATAAGCGCAGCATTATCTTTACCTATAAAAGATTTATCGAACAAAACATCATACACGGTATCTGTTGCATTATTTCGTGTTCCTATGATAGTGCCTTTAGTTCCAAGAGGCACGGTAAAATCATTTCTGACACAACAAATTCTATCAAATAAACGATTTTGAGAATTTGGATCGGGTGGCACATTAGGCAAATGTAATCCTGGCTTGAACAGTAACTGAGGTTTCACTTGCATGAACATCGTCTTGGGCTTGGAATCCTCTGATTTTAGATATTTATCCACTTCCTGCTCAATTTCTTTTACCAGATCTGGTTCAAGAGCATCCATGCCACAGGTTCGACTTTCCATACCGCGTAATTCTTCTTTTAGCCACGCAACTGTTTCTTGTAGCTCCTTTGAACTGTAATATACAAAGTTGTTACGTTACATCACACATAACTTTTAATTAATTAATAAAAGCAACGTACTCTGTCTTGCCGAATAGCTCCTCTTCTTGAAAAATATCAGTCATTACATTCTGTTGCAGACGATCGAACAACTCAGGACATTTTTCCATATAGGCGCGGATCAATTGGACAGCTTTTGGACTATACAGCCATTGACCATTATCTTTTCTAGTGTAACCAGAAACCTATAAAAGTTTCAATAGATAATGTAAAATATAATAAAAAATATAATTTAAAAAATTGTAAAAGCAATACTTATACACACATAGTGAATTATATATTTACAAAATTAATTTAACTGTAAATCAAATTTACATATTTATACGTGACATTTCTTCTTACTTCTTCGTTCTTTTTATTAAATTTCAAATTTAATCCGACATTATGCTTAACAAATTCCTCATTTGCTGCTTGTATAACATAAATTGTTCCAGTAATTCTGCTTAAAAGATGACTACTTATTCCAAGACGTTGTGCAGCAGTACTACCATGCATGTAACGAGTCTTTTGTTGCAGATAGACTTGTTTAACATGATCAAATATTGGTTCTTTTACAATCTTTATGGAAACTTTGATTCGTCGTTTCTGGTTGTCTTTATTTTGCACGACCTACAAATTTACAAAAAATTCAAAACAAATTTGACAAATTATCATTTTGACACATTTAACTGATTAAAATATAACAAAATATAACAAAAATAAAAAAATAAAAAAACCATTAAAATGTTTTAATGTTTTAAAACAAAACCGAAATTAAATAATATACAACGACGAACAATGCAATTGTACCTCTCCCATTGCACCATAATAAGGGTGTCCTAACATGAAACAAAAGATTCCTGGTATAAAGATATTATGCACAGATTCATAAATAGGTGGTTCCATACGAAAGGTGGAAATGTCTGTAACTATAGTCTGATGAGCGTAAGGTACGATAAACTCGCTCCATTGTTTCTCAATCGTTACTTTTCCATGGTCATCGAAAACATATTTGTTACCCAAGTATAAACGAGCATGAAGCAATACGCTGGTATCGCCTACGTCTATTCCACGACGTAACATATGTCTAAAAACAAATATTATAATATTATGGCTAACCATCAACTGTATCAAGAACAAAGAAAATCATCTTACGTTTCTTTGATAGTTTTCTTTTCTGCATTCCAATCTGTTATCATGTTCTTCATATTCTCTTTCTTCAAATTATCAAGATTATAACCATTTAAGTGATTAATCAAAGTAATTCTTATTTTACTGTCGGACACGCTAACCACAAGAGCTTCCTTCAAATTAGGCCACTCCACAAACACATTTTTTCCTAACAATTCTGACGCTAAAGTTTCTAAATTTGGCGTCTCCTCGGATTCTATGCGTAAAATCATGTTTTCTCCCGATGACGCTTGTTGAAATACTTTTACCTTTCACCAAAAATGTATATTTTTGATACATTTATAATAATTTGATACATTTGATACATTTATAATAATTTCAATTTTGAAATTTACTAAATTATACCTTTGCTTTTTCCAAGTGTGCTGTATGTTTTAAATGTCGCATTGTAGGGAATCCTGGGTAATACAGACTAAGATCAAAACCTGGAGACAATCCTTTAATCAACTTTTCTTTTGGCACGAAAATATCATCGCGATTTAGTAATTGTACTTGAGCATGATTTGTAAATTGTGGAAAATATATCGTTTCCTGGTAAACATTCTGAATCTCTTCAGTATGTGAATACAAACACATTGGCCCATGTTGGTTTCTTGCTTGCTCCTCTGTTGTTAACTTGGATAAGTAGGGTTGCATAGCTGTAGATAAAAATACAGAAAGAAGAGATTTAAATATTTGTATCTTAAATATTTCAAACGTTATTTAAAAAATATGTGTGAATTAAATTATTTGTATTGTTTCAAAAGTAGAGAAACAAAAAGATATTACATACCAGACAACAATTGTTTCTCATCAATGAATGGAATAAGTACAACTGCTTCCCATTCTTGTTGCTTTCCATTTAAATCAGTTTTAAAATTATTTGGATAATAACTGATAATAGGTGAAGATTCCTCCGTTAAAAGTGATTGAAAAGCTTCGGGTAAAAGATCTTTACTGTACGCTGGTAGTACAGCTAATAATTGTTGAAAAGGTAGAAAAGGCTCTCCTAAGTCGAATTCCAACTTCAAATTTTTAAAGTCTTTTATATCAGAAATATACGGAGCGTAGTGATGCGGATAATACCACGACCAGCTGCAACAACCGTGATAATAATAATGCAAATTCCATTGTATTGCCCTTACATAACCTTCTGCTTGAGAACGCAAAACCTCCCTGAAAGAAAAAAATATTTATTTATGAAAATGGATTTAATTACACAATTTTGTCAAAGATATTGTACACAAACACATCTAAACTCACACATATCTAAAAGTTGTTATTTAGCATACATATAAAATGAATACTTACGCATCAACATTATCGTATTCTAATTTGTTCATATAATAATCTCTCTTATGTTGTACAAATTCCATGGTATATACTTCATTATCGGATTCATCATCAATCATGTCCATGTCCATCAAAAAGTCATCAAATAAGTCATCATCAGAATGATCTAAACACTATAGTATAAAATGTTGAAGTATTTGTCAGTCTATAGACACACTATTTAAAAGTATATATAAATGATTACCATATCCGTAGTACTTTTAATTAGAGCATCTAAATCTTTATTTTTTATTTTTCTCGGAGATACAACCTCGTCATCTTCTAATTTTTTATAAACAAGACGTTCAGATTCATTAGATTTTCTACATGTCTTACTTTCAAAATATTTTAAATCGGCATAATGTTCTTTAAACTGTTCTACATCTAAACTACTGAGCTTTTCCATAAACTTTTCAAAATGCTCCAAGTTCAGTGTACCTGATTCATTAATATAACCTGAAATAAAATATTTACTCAATATTCTGTAAAAATTTTGCTTTTTTATGACGTTACTAACCGCTAAACAAACCTTTTAATGTTGGTAGCACTTCCATATACGCACGATACAAAATTGGTAACGCACCACGATTAATATGTAAATTTGGCAAATGAGGTATAAAATCGTTTCCCACAAGGAAACCCATTAAAACCCAGTCATCGATTATTTTTTCTGTGTCAAATAAAAAAGGTAGTTTGTTCTTGAGTGGTGAAAATTCATGCTCTATGTATTCTCGTAACAGTGACAAGTGAAGAAGACAGAACTTTGTTCTTTCAGGAGTCGTTGTTTGTTGTTGTTTACCGAACTTAACTTCTTCTCTCAACAAAGAGAAATTTGGCTCATGAGTGCAAAGACCTAACATTATTAAATCAGCGTCCAACCCATATAAACAATGTCTTGAATTACTGTCATAGTCTTTACTAGCTTTCATGAATCTTATATAATCCATTATTTTATGCTCTCCTTCTCCAGGCATCTAAAAGATACATAAACTGTTATATTCTTCAAATAACAGATAATTAAGATACACACACACACATATGCACATGCACATGTTTGTGTGTACATACATACATATACATATACATATATATGCACACAATTTCTTTAAGAACGACAAATTTTATAAATGTTCATGTTGCAATTACAAAGCATAAAATTACCTCACAACCACTAAACATCACTTTACACTTTTTCCAATTATCATCTGTAGAAATTTTGTGTTCAATAAAATGTTTGAGCTGCTTTCCAAGCTTAGCCATAAAGGATGTTCCTGGAGTTATACAATTTGAATCAAATCTTTTCTCCTTAGGTAATACAATACCCTTTTTCATAGCTTTAATTTCTTGCATTTCTGCATCCTTGGCAGCTCTAAATCGCCGACCTCTTTGTTGATTAATTTTAGCTCTAGGTGCTACACCATCTATTGCCATAAAGAACAATTTTTTTGGACGTATCATGTTAAATAATACTTCAATATAATGAAATATATTCTTAAATATATTTTCTTCAGTAATGCGGAAGGAAACATCACTGTCATTTGGATGTGAACATGTATGTATAATACCATTTGTATCCAAATATAAATAATCAAATTCTGGTATCTGAAAATAAACTAGTTTAAAAATTTTGTAAAAATAATCGTATTGAATAAAATAACCCCATTTTGATTTTGTATGTAATTACTCAATAAAACATGCGTATTTTAAAGGTAAAATAAAAAAAAAGTTATGCTTATACAAGTTACGAGATAAAAGTAAGACAAATACAGAAACTAAGATTTACAACATATATTACAAATATTATTCTTTTCTTATACCTGATGCTCTTTTATGAGTTCCCAGAGACATGGGTATCGTTCACTTATATACCTAAAGAATTTTGGGACACCCATTTTGAGTTCTACACGTCGTAATAATGTTTTCGATTCAATCCCGTTCTTTCGGTTAGAACGTAACGTAACTAACTTGCATCCGTTGTTCTCAGTTGCTGTTTGCACTTGTTCGTCTGGTTCGATCTGTACTGCTGCTTGTTACTACTAGTATTAAAATGTACTATGTATGTAAACTGTTTTATATGTAAGTTATATGTATATGTGTTCCTTAGTTTTCTACATAAGAATGTATTACATATCTACATGCATATGTATGTATATATAAAACAGGATTGGCTATCAGATAGAGTTTTATAAATAACTATATTTGATAGCCAATCAACATACTTAAAATCTTTGTCGTACGACAAATGTAATATGAGGCTTAAGCTACGATCTTTAAGAAACATACTTTTGTGCTGCTAAAACTCTATGTATATACATAAAGGCCTATCTACATAAAGGCCTATCTACATAGGACGCAGATGCAAGTCTCAGGTAGCAGATTCTGCGGAATTAACCAATCACATTGGTCAAATCAGTCAATCAGCCAACGTTATTGGTCAATTCCGCAAGACCTGCGACCTGCGACTTGCATCTGCGTCCTATGTAGATAGACCTTTATGTAGATAGGCTTTAAAGGTTTATCTCCATAAAGGCCTATCTACATAGGACGCAGATGCAAGTCGCAGGTCGCAGGTCTTGCGGAATCACGTTGGCTGATTGACTGATTTGACCAATGTGATTGATCAATTCCGCAAGACTTGCGACCTGCGACTTGCATCTGCGTCCTATGT
>QVNZ01023368.1:0-15089 GCA_014825645.1 Pseudomyrmex dendroicus | reverse complement strand
GACTGTCAGTTTACCTCTCGCCTGGTAGAGCTCTTGTCACTTTCTGTGATCCTGGTAATAAAAGTTGAATTTACCGACTAGAAATTACCAACATAACAGACATTTAGTGCCACTTACTTCAACTTATACCTCTCCTAATACATCTAATTTATCGACTGAATCGGTGCACCTCTTTGCTATTCCTACCTCTCCTGGTAGCAGAGCTCCTTTCTCTTTCTGTGATCCTGGTAATAGATTTGAAATTTAGCCCGATTTTCTCGGTGTACGGTCGACTTTCTCGCTTAAACCTTTAGCGAAAAATGCTTGTATCTTTCACATTAATCATAGAAAATGAATGAAATTTTGCATGCAATGACCTTAGAGTTTTTATTATAAAATTAGAATAACAAAATTTCATAAGTAATAAAAATATAAATGTTATTAAAAATTTTGCGTAGAAAATCATTTTGCGCAGAATTAAAAGAAGATGTTTGTTCACATTCTTTCTGTTGTCTCAATACTTGAGGCAACTCTTTGATTGGTCAAACAAAGTCTCACTACAAATGTTTTGAAGCATCATTCTATCTTTATTCTATATTTAACAAGAAATAAAGATAAAACGATGCTTCGAAACATTTGCAGTAAGACTTTGACCGCATCTCTTGTCCTCTTACATCATGGTAGTGTCATGGTGAATGAGTGAGTGAGTGAGAGGAGAGGAAAGACATTCCGTCTCGGTCGGGACTGATTAGAGCAGAGTGGTAATTAGATGGGATGATAAAACAGCAATATTTTGGTTGAACAGAGCAAACTGCGACTCGAGATGTGATTAATGTAAATGTTCTAAATACAGAAGTGCTAAGTGTGTTCGCTGATAAAATGACGATAACATGGAAAAAAATTAAGGAGCAATTAGGAGTAGGTGAGAAATCATTTTGTCATTTAATAACCTACTCTGTGAACGACAAAATTCCAACATCCTGGGAGGTGCCCTCGGAGTTCGAGATAAATTTTCATTACATTATCTTTGGACCAAATGTGCTAATATATTTTCCACGCCTCAGCAACGTATATATTACATTTACAGCGTGTTCTATGTGTGACATTTCGTGTATTGAAAACATTCATGATTAATAATATGAGTAATACGTAAAATGGCGATTTATTTCATTGTAAATGCTATACTTTACTTGTTTTCTTTCAATATTGATTTAGAATGAACAAAGAAAGACATTTGATACTTTTATTTAAATGGTTGGATTGTTTACTTGATCATATTTATTTAAATCACAAGATAAAACAAATAAATTTAATGATTGTTTTTTATATGTGCACATAAGTTTGATTATAATTAACAAAATTTTGAAATTAACATATAAAAGAGAATGTTTTATAAAATACATAGTTATATAAGAGATAACTATGTCAAAAATGTAAAACTTTTAAAAATAATGATGCATGTTTGTTATTCTACACAGCTATCTATAATTTTACACAATCAACTTCACATACAATAAGCTTAACAGTTGGAGAAGTAGTACAGATAAATGGAGAGTCTGTACACTGGTATTATGGCCGCAGTAAGCATAAGAATATGTGTGGAATCTTTCCAAAATCATACATACATATCCTACAGAAATCAATGACTTCAGATAATTTGGTACATGAGATTACTAATGTATTAAGAGAATGGGAACATCACTGGAAGCATTTATATGTTGTATGTAATCAATGCTTTTTTATATTTTTATGTGTGTACACACAATTTCTCTTTTTTTTTATTACATATAAATTAAATTCAAAAATTAATATTTTATGTGATTGTCCATATCTGTAGACACACTCAGAATACTTCAGTACAATGCAGCAACATATTCTAGATGCAATAGAATACAGAAGCAAGATTTTAAGTGGCACTTTAACAGTAGACGAATTAAAAGATATGAAAAGATTAGCAACTGCAAAAATAGACACAGGAAATCAATTGTTAGGCCTAGATATGGTGGTTCGGGATGATCATGGAAATGTTTTAAATCCCGAGGAGACAAGCACTCTTCAATTATACTATCATCACGAAACCGCCGCTGAAAGGATAAGAAAGGCCTATAACGACACCAAGAAAAAGTGCCATAAGCCACAAGTACCTGTATACTCGCATATCTTTTTTGTCAGTGTGAGAAATTTCGTGTGTAAAATGGCGGAGGACGTGGAACTGCTGTTGACTCTGTACGACGGCAGGGAGATGAAAGCTATCACTGAGAATTACGTGGTGTCATGGAGCAAGGAAGGACTTGCGAGAGATATCGATCAGCTGCATAATCTCAGAGTATTATTCACGGATCTTGGTTCCAGAGATTTAATGAGAGACAAAGTTTATTTAGCCTGTTATGTAATTAGAGTAGGCGGTATGGAAGCCAAAGAACCGGATCATCGTCGTTCGAGCGTTGCGCAAATCAATCAGACCAAGCCGAAGAGTATGGAGAATATGAGAAGACCGTTTGGTGTGGCTGCAATGGATATTACCCTGTTTATTACCGGCAAGCTTGAGGGAGATGTTGAACAACATCATTTTATACCTTTTATACAGTAAATACAGATTTAGGCAATTCTCAGGTTTATAAGACTGAGAATATAATTTATTAGAGTATTGAAGAGGATCACATTATAGTGATCTTATAAAAAAATTGAGATAGGATTGTTTTGTCGGTTTCGTATCTTTGTTTCAGATGTTGTGAGAAAGATAGTCTTGATGGAGTATTGCGTAGAATTATCTCGCAGAAAGAAACAAATATTCAGAGGCATGTCAATGGCAATATTGCAAATGTGACAGGTGGACAAGGATTGTGGACTAGTTTAAAACTGCTGAGAGGTGATCCAAAGCAAGTGAGTGTTAAGATAATACAGTTATTCTACTACCACAGTCATACTATTAAAGAAACGTGATTTACTTATAATTTTATACATTTAATATAGGTACGTGATGAGAATCCACATCTGGTACTTGGTAATGTAGCTATTGCTCGTAAAATGGGATTTCCGGAAGTTATTTTACCGGGTGACGTACGCAATGATCTATATCTGACTTTAATCAGTGGCGAATTTAGCAAAGGTTCAAAATCCACGGACAAAAATGTGGAAGTAACGGTCAGTGAGAAAATTTACGTAAAAAAATAAGTATACGTGATTATATGCGTAAAATTTTATTTTAACAGGTTAAAGTGTGTAATGAGCAAGGTGTAGCAATTCCTGGAGTCATAACGTTAGGCGGAGGCGCACCTCCAATCGATGAATATCATAGCGTTATTTATTACCACGAGGACAAGCCTAGGTGGTGCGAAACGTTTAAGATAGCCATACCTATAGAGGAATTCCGACAGGCTCATTTAAAATTCACATTCAAGCATCGCAGTTCGAATGAGGCAAAAGACAGGTGCGAAAAACCGTTCGCATTAAGTTACGTTCGATTAATGCAACGCAATGGAACAACTTTGCAAGACATACAGCACGAACTGTTGGTTTACAAATTGGAGCAAAAAAGATATGACGAAAGCGATATATCATACTTCAAATTGCCATCAACGCGTGGAGAATTGGTACGTTAATTCAACAAATAAAGAAAATATAGAGTTTTCAAACTTATGTATTAACTTCTTTTTCTTTATTTTTATCTATTTTAGGCTGAGTTAAACATGGAGAAGAAGCCAAGTTACGGGACACTAACATTAAGCAGTAAAGATAGCTTTTTAATAGCGACCAACATTTGCTCAACTAAGTTAACGCAAAATGTAGATTTGTTAGGTTTACTTAATTGGGCATCGCACAATACTGACTTAAAGGAATCCTTAGCTGCTTTAATGAAGGTCGACGGAGAGGAAATCGTGAAGTTTCTGCAGGTAATTTATATAATATTTGTGTGAGAACACAGGGAACAAAATTAAATTGAGCGAGAATGGTTTTCAGGATGTTTTAGACGCATTGTTTAACATTTTGATGAATAATTCAGACAGCGATGTTTATGACGACATGGTCTTCGAGTGCCTTTTACATATTATTGGACTTGTGTCTGATAGAAAGTATCAGCATTTTCAACCAGTATTAGATTTATACATTTCTGAAAGTTTTTCTGCAACTCTTGCTTATAAGAAACTAATTGCGGTATTGCGCAAACGTATCGACAACGTCGGCAATTGCGACGGTCAAGAACGCGATTTACTGCTCAAAACGATGAAGAGTCTGCAATATTGCATGAGATTCATCGTCGAATCTCGTCTTTTATTTACTGAGTATGTTTTATTTATGATTTTTTTATTAATATATTAATTATCTCTATGATAAATAATATTTTATAAACGCCTGATAATGTTTAAAGGTTGAATCAGGACGAAGAAGAATTCTCACAAACTTTGACCGATCTGTTACGATCAATTGTTAATCTCATGAGTCACGAAACGGATGGAACTCTGTTGGTTCAAGGAGCTTGTCTTAAATATCTGCCAACGACGATACCTCACTTGTTGAGAGTTTATAGCGGCAAACAATTGAGCACGATTTTAACTGATTTACTTGTGACTCTACCAACAGGTAGATTAACCAAGCAAAAGATGATGACAGTCAATGACGTCGTTCACAGTCCACTTTTCTTAAATGTGGAGTGTCGAGCAATTTTATTGCCGAGAATTATCGTACTTGTAAGAGACTTGTTGGAAGCCAAAGAAGAGGTAAGATGTGATTAGAAAGTGTGCGCTAATTCTTAATGCTATAACATAATTTTTCCTAACTTTTCTTTACTTTAGAGTAAAGAAAATGGAATGTCACTGTCTATACCTCACGTGAAATAAATCAGTCATACTTATATATAAATATATTCTCGACACTTCACACACATTTGCATATAATTAAAGTTTTTGTCAGAAATGTTTTACTTGCATTTAATATCGCGTTAAGCGTGACATGTGATAAAATGTGCTTTCCATGCAGCCTGTGATCTTCCTGCCACGCATCTTTCTATAAACTCTTATTGAATTCTTCTTTTTCTTCGGAGAATGTCTTCATTTCTATTTTTAAAATGAAATGTGTCTTGCTTATTATGTAGTTTCTTTATTAAACTTTTTTATGAGCTGGGAGAAAGTTTAGCTTTGTAAAAATAAAATTAGTAGAGCGAAAAGTAATTAATAATTACTTACAATTTCAGAAAATTGACAGTAATAAAATAATACAAGTTTATTAGTTAGTGAATTGTGTAATCATTTTTGTTATTTAAAGTAAAATGAAAGACATCCTTCATAAATAATTTTGGTAGTGCATGTAAGCGAAATATGTACCTTAATCTCTATTTTAGAAGGGTAGAATGTAGTGTGTTTGTTGATGACATGTTTTGCATAATGTTTGTTTTACATTTTACGGTACTTCTTTTAGATAGTCATCTGATTTTGTATTTTTGATTGAAGAATTTTATTTTATTTTGATAATTTATGTTTAGTATATGTATGTTTCTTTTGTACTGATAGTGTATGTACTATTCTGCTTAATAAAACTGCATCTTTTCTGCATAAATTGGTGTTGGGAAATGTTCGAAAACGTAACGTTCTCGTTTTTTTTTTCTTCTAACTAACAAGATTTATTTTACTTTTTTTTGTGTACGGTTTGGTTTTGGTTAATGGCGTTTAAAGGGACTATCGAGTACGCCTGGAAAGAGCGTGGCGAAGGTTGCCAGGCTGCTTGGCGAAAATCGACATCGACTGAACCAACATCGCGGCTACTCCGAAGAGGTAATTTTTGCTAATCAAATTGCAGCAAATTTCACACAGATAAATACGGCGCGTTTCTCGTGGCGCTATCATAAAATTGTTGAGTATGTTGAGAATTTTGATATCTATGCCTGTTGTGTTGCATTAGATTTTTAAGGTCGATGATTCGCCCTACTACGTGAGTTATTTTTTTGTGAGTGTATAGATTGCAGAGTGATATCATGTGTATTATGCATTAATTTAGACATATAGGTATATGCATTATATTTATCTAAATCTTTAAATTTAACGGGGCTAAGTATGTAAATTTATATAAAATTGTAAATCATATTGTAATTCATGTAAATAGGTACACATATAAAATTTTGTCGTTGTTGTCTGCACAGGTGGAATTGTGCGTTAAAATATTATCCGATATTCTGGAACTGACTTTCAGAAAGGATATAGGTAGTACGGTTTCAGACGTCAAAGAAATAATGTTAACGGCCTTACGTACTATTATACAGACTGTTATATCAATGGATAGGGAAAATCCCCTGATCGGGAATTTGGTTTCGGTCATGTTGGCAATATTCAGGTATCATCAGGGACTTCAAAATATATGGAGCATTGTTTGTAATAAATAGAGATTAGATAGCTATCTTTTATTCTTTCTTAATTTTTGTTTCAGGCAAATGACGCAATATCATTACGAAGTTTACATCAATCATTTCGGAACGAAAATTGACCTACTGGATTTTCTTATGGAGATACTATTGGTCTTCAAGGATTTAGTTTCTAGAAATGTATTTCCTGGAGATTGGTGTGAAATGATTATGCTCCAAAATAGCGTCATTTTGAAGTGCTTACGATATTTCTCGGGCACAATTCATGATTACTTTTTCACCGAGTTCGAACATCAGGCATGGTCGAATTTCTTTCATTGCGCTATTGCATTTCTAACTCAACCGGCCTTACAATTAGAGTTGTTCACACCCGCAAAACGGAATCGCATCATTGCGCGTTACAACGACATGCGCAGGTGCGGATCTTTCATACAGTATAATAATTACATGAAACGTAAAATTATTACAGATAGTGACGCGCAAATTCAAGTAAAAAGAACAAAGAATTAAATATTGCTAAACGAAACAAACAAGTTTAAAAATTAACATGACTTGTACTCATGTTACAGAGAAACTGCGTTTGAAATCCGATCAATGTGGTTCAACTTGGGACAACACAAAATACTTTTTGTACCTGGTTTAGTTGGTGCGATTCTCGAAATGGCACTAATACCTGAAACCGAATTGAGAAAAGCCACTATACCTATCTTTTTCGACATGATGCAATGTGAATATTACAGTTCACGCATAGTGGAAGGATACGGCGATACGAAACGTGATCCCGCCCATATCAAAGGAAATTTCACGGAATATGAAAATGAAATGATTGCAAAATTGGATATTCTGGTACAGTTTTCACTTTGTGCGAAGAATTGTTTTACAATTTAACGAGAAAAGAAAGAGAGAGAACAGTTTTGTTAAATATTTTTCTCTATTTAGGTGGAAGGAGGCAGAGGTGACGAGCAATTTCGTTTGCTCTGGTCTCAAGTTATGGGTCCTTCGTGCGAGAAGCATTCTACAATGCGTGAGCAAGGTTTGCGCTTTGTAGACACTATTGCTAAACTCATGGAACGTCTATTGCAATATCGCGATATTATTCATGCCGAATCCCAAGAACATCGTATGCTCTGCACTGTTAATTTATTGGAATTTTATTCCGAAATTAATAGAAAGGAAATGTATATCAGGTAATTATATAAAACATGTGAATGTTTATATATAATTTATATTCTCATCAGCAATTCTCTTGATCGCAATCTCAAATTACGTTTTATATTTCATCATCTTTTTTTTTATATACAGATATGTGAACAAACTGTGTGAATTGCATTTGGAATGCGATAATTACACAGAAGCGGCTTATTCTCTCAAACTTCACAGCCAGTTATTAGCGTGGAGCGACCAACCCTTGTCACCCTTGTTAATATCGCACAGGTAAACACAATCGATTAGAATTGAATGATTTTTAAAGAACGTTACTCAATGAAAAAGAGCTTACATCTCATTATACTATTCAGATATCCATTGTGCCAAACGCATCGCGAACTGAAAGAAGCATTGTACAACGATATCATTGACTATTTCGACAAGGGAAGAATGTGGGAATGCGCTCTTACAGTTTGCAAGGAACTGGTATCGCAATATGAGGAAGAAACGTTCGATTACTTGCAACTGTCTATTTTGTTGAGACGTATGGCTAAATTTTATGATTGCATAGTGAAACAGCTCAGACCTGAACCGGAATATTTCAGAGTCGCATATTACGGCAGAGGACATCCAGTTTTCCTTCAGAATAAGGTATTTCAGGTTTATTTCATGCAAAAATAAAATGAATTATTTTTTCATTCCAATCAAATTTCGATAGAAACATCAGTTTTACAATAATGCACTTGCGACAGGTATTTGTTTATCGTGGAAAAGAATACGAACGACTTAGCGATTTTTGCACAAGAACACTAAATCAGTTGCCTAACGCGGAGCAAATGAACAAATTGTCACCACCCACCGCGGAAATACTGGAATCCAATCATCAGTATGTACAAATTAACAAGGTAGAGCCATTAATGGATGAAAAGAGGCATCGCCTAAGCGGCAAACCTGTTACTGCAGAAGCAGTCTTGAGGTATGTGTTTGACATTAGATGGAATTAAACACGATACATATGCGGGATTTTTATCTGATGATTTTCGTTCTAGATATCATCGCGTGAATGATGTGCAACGCTTCAGATTTTCGAGACCCGCGCCAAGAAAAGAGATCGTTGCGCCAGTTAACGACAAAGAAAAAGAAGTAAATGTTAGCAATAACAATAGCAATGAGTTTGCCTCGTTGTGGCTAGAAAGAACTGTGCTCGTTACAAGTTATCCATTGCCGGGAATTCTTCGATGGTTTCCCGTAACATCTAGCGAGACGTACTTAGTCAGTCCCTTGAGAAACGCGATTGAAACTATGGAAGCCACGAATACAGCACTGAGAGATCTCATTGTTGCTCACAGGTTGTGCAATAATTTTATATCGTTTATGATAAATATGAGGAAATGTTTTAATTTAATATTTTAAATTTGCCACTATTTGGTTCTCATACACAGAAGCGATCCTAATCTTCCGTTAAATCCCTTGAGCATGAAATTAAATGGGATATTGGATCCAGCTGTTATGGGCGGTATCGATAATTACGAAAAGGCTTTCCTCAATACCGAGTACAAAGAGAGTCATCCGGAGGACAGTTCAGATCTTCTCAAGTTAGAAGGACTTATCGCAGAGCAAATTCCTTTACTCAGTGTAGGTCTACAATTGCACAAAGCGCGAGCGCCCACCGAGCTGGCGCCATTTCATCAACGTTTGGAACAATGTTTCGTGTCAATGCGTAGTCAAGTGGAAGCCAAATATGGGAAAAGAGTAAATTTCTATGTACTTTGTTTCAAAATTGATGTTTATATACACATTTTCTGAATACCTGAATAATTATTTTCTTATAACAGACATGTGATTTGCAAATCGAGAGCTTAATGCAAACTGTGACTATGCGAAGACCACCAATTTCAAGGGGAGATCAGTGCCTCTCTGACTTAAACATGAATCATTCGGAGTAAGTTTGTTTTCTATTAATGTTTATACTATTTTTTTAATTTTTATATTTTTTTTAGCATGATTTTTATATTTTATTAACAAGTTTATGTACAATGCGTGACTAACATAAGAATATTGCTGCATTGCATGCCATTTTTTGCAAGTCATTCGTTATTAAAATCAAACGAGTTTTAAGAACGTGTTGCTAATCTATTCATGTGAAAAGCAAACGTCAGGCTAACAGTTTTAATTTTATAATTGTGGGATTTTTTTCGGCAGAATTAATATACGAATATATCTTACAAATGCATGTTCCTAAGTAATATTTGTCATAAAAAAGTATAAATGGGTATGTGCGCGTTATACAGAGTGTCTGAGATCAAACATTTGATCTGGAATATTCTGTATGGTAAGATAGTTCATATGGCTGTTTCGTAATTACTCCGTTTAGCTGTGCAACTCACTCCAGGGTATCCTCACTTACAAGATCCCAAGTCGCAACGTTCAAGTCGCTTGCATCATTCAATTTTAACAACAGCACACCCTCGAGTGGTGCTCAAACCATCAGTTTGTCAAGGTAAAATCATGCCACTGTTCATCTTAATTAAGTCGTTCTCTTATGAATTGTTTCTTTCTATGCGAGTGAGTTAACTGTTGTATGACTAATACTAATAATCCTTGAAAGTAATCACTAATAATAAAGTAATCATATAGCTTTTGTAAATATTTAAAATGTCTCCCTATATTTTTTTGAAGTAAAGACAATTATTAATCGCTAGATGCATAGGTTTATCTTCTTCAGAATCACATGATAGAAACAAACTGCAATGTGATTTCAGGAATATTGCTGTCGGACCTGATAAACTCTCGCATAATACCTTGTTATCCTTTCTTCGCACTTAGCTCTTTTACATATGTTTTGTTATAGCTTACAATTTTAATCAAAGAATAGTTTTTATACTTTTTTATTTAGCTTCCTACTTTATTTCTTCTTTAATGTTTAACTGCAATATACACTATATCGATATATTTTTTGTTTTTATGTTTATGATATGTCTCAAGTTAGTCAATCCTTCAAGCAAAAACACATCCTATATAAAACTTAGATGCTAATTAGGTGCTAACTTTAAAAACTTTGATGCTCGACTCGTTTGGCAGAAATATAAAATTACAGTAAAGAAGGAACTTGACTTGACCTGAATTGTTTATATCTAGGTCGGTCAAGTTCAAATCTAGGTCGCATAGGTTCGCGTAGTGACTACTTAGGTTGACATCCCGATCAGTTAGGTTCACATCCTGGACGGTTAGGTTGACATGCTAACCGACGTAGATATGAACCTAACCCTAACCGGTTAAGTTGTCAACCTAATCGATCCAGATAAGTACCTGACCGGTTTGGTTCACATTCTGGTCGATTAGAATGTGAACCTAACCAGTCAGGATGTCAACCTAACCGTCCGGGATGTGAACCTAACCGATCACGATGTCACCCTAACCAGTCACTACGTGAACCTAACCGATCTAGATATGAATGTATCCGGTCAGAATGTGAACCTAACCGATCAGTTACTTATCTGGGTCGGTTAGGTTGACATCCTGACCGGTTCGGCTCATATCTACGTTGGTTACAATGTGAACCTAACCGGACAGAATGTGAACCTAACAGGTCAGGATGTGAACCTAACCGACTTAGATAAGTACCTGATCGGTTAGGTTGACATTCTGGTTGGTTAGGATGTGAACCTAACCGTCCGAAATGTGAACCTAACCGGTCCGAATGTCAATCTAACCAGTCAGCTTGTGAACCTAACCGACCTACGTTTGAACCTAATCGATCAGGATTTGGACCTAACCGATCAGATTTTTATTTGGGTCGGTTAGGTTCACATCCTGACCGACCTAGATATGAACCTAACCGACTCAGATAAGTACCTGATCGGTTAGGTTGACATTCTTGTCGGTTAGGATGTGAACTTAACCGTCCGAAATGTGAACCTAACCGGTCAGGATGTGAACCTAACCGACTCAAATAAGTACCTGATCGGTTAGGTTGACATTCTGGTTGGTTAGGCTGTGAACCTAACCATCCGAAATGTGAACCTAACCGGTCCGAATGTCAACCTAACCAGTCAGCATGTGAACCTAACCGACCTACATTTGAACCTAACCGATCAGAATTTGGACCTAACCGGTCAGGTTTGTATTTGGGTCGGTTAGGTTCACATCTTGTCCGACCTTGATGTGAACCTAACCGACTCAGACTTGTCTTATGAGAACCTAACCGACCCAGATAAAAACTTGACCTAACCGGTTAGGTCCACATCTTGATCGGTTAGGTTCTCATTTCAAACGGTTAGGTTACCATCCTGACCGGTTAGATTCATATCCTAACCGACCTAGATATTAACCTAACCGGTTAGATTGTCAACCTAACCCACGTAGATATGAACCTAACCGGTCAGGATGTGAACCTAACTGACCCAGATACGTACCTGACCAATTAGGTTAACATTTTGGTCGGTTAGGATGTGAACCTAACCGTCCGAAATGTGAACCTAACCAGTCAGGATGTGAACCTAACCGACTCAAATAAGTACCTAATTGGTTAGGTTGACATTCTGATTGGTTAGGATGTAAACCTAACCGTCCGAAATGTGAACCTAACCAGTCCGAATGTCAACCTAACCGGTCAGGATGTGAACCTAACCGACTTAGACAAGTACCTCATCGGTTAGGTTGACATTCTGATTGGTTAGGATGTGAACCTAACCGGTCCGAATGTCAACCTAATCGGTCAGGTTGTGAACCTAACCGACTTAGATAAGTACCTGATCGGTTAGGTTGACATTCTGGTCGATTAAGATGTGAACCTAACCGTCCGAAATGTGAACCTAACCGGTCCGAATGTCAACCTAACCAGTCAGCATGTGAACCTAACCGACCTACGTTTGAACCTAACCGATCAGAATTTGGACCTAACCGGTCAGGTTTTTATTTGGGTCGGTTAGGTTCACATCCTGACCGACCTAGATATAAATCTAACCGACTCAGATAAGTACCTGACCGGTTAGGTTGACATTCTGGTTCGTCAGGATGTGAACCTAACCAGTCACCACGTGAATCTAACCGACCTAGATATGAACCTGATCGACCAGGATGGGAACCTAACCGATCAGGATGTCAACCTAACCAGTCATGATGTATTAGTTTTGTTATGGCTTTATTGGCATTTTTTATTTTTTGTGTATTTTTGATTAGTTTGCTTGTGATTTGCATGATTTTGTGTTTGCATTGGTCTTCAAACTTTTATCACATATATCCTTAAGGAAGTTTTCTTCCTCTCCTTCAATTGGTAACCTGCTAAACTTCTTAAGTCTACAATAACTACGATAGGTATGATTGCTAAACATTAATCTAATACTGCAAAATAGATGTAAAAATTGATGTATTCTGTCATAATTTTATCAATTGTGCATTAGTTACCATGTTGAAGTGCTAGTAGTTTTCTTAATCATCTATCCGATTTTACTAAAAGCTTTTCCTTCTTATGACAGTCACATTAGTTTTAAAACTGCAAATTTGTGTATCTGTAGAAACAATTCCGTGCGCTCACACATCCTATCTACAGCCTCTTTGCAAAAGGCACTGGGTAGTCCAAGTCCAGGAACGTACAAAAAGAAAGATTCAAAGCGTAGAAGCGCACGAAAGAGCGACTCCATCACCGTAACGAAAACCGAACAGCCAACCAGTCAATGGTACACCACTGCTGATATATCACATAGTTCAACATCGTCCATCACATCGTTATTATCTAATCTACATTCGACACCTGTCTTCGAGCTTCGGCAAGAGGTAAAAATTATATGAGCCGTACAATATGGGTCGAAAAATTGTCTTTAATATGTAGTTGTTCATACAGAACGCTCGCATTAAATAATTCCTTTGCACAGCTCACACCGAAACGTCCCCTAAGATCAGAAGTGGAAAAAGAGCGGAGAATGAGTAATCGTTGGTCCGGTCAGTCTCAGCATTACTTAAGAAACAATAACGGAATGGATTCGAACTACTTGGGAAAAGGAAATCGAGACAGCATCGGTACAACCGACAGCACCGCGTCCGAAGATGATCCGCCGCCGCCTTTACCGATTAAAATGCGCGAAGCCGATTATTGCAATCTTCCAGAGGACTTGTCCACCAATCAATGTAAAGTAGATAACATGAACAATCTGAACAAGTCTCCAGGACAGTGGAAGGAAAAATTGCCTACGCCCACCGACGACGATCTGGATAATCATTCGAAACCGCCAACACCTCCACCAAAACCGAAAAGACCGATTAACAATTTGACTAAGATCGTGCTCTCTTCGTCTAACAACGTTGAAAACTCACACGTCGAGGATTCGTCAACTGCATAAAGCAAAATTTTACTCGTACTCTTCCCTTGTATTACCGTGAGAAACAAAATAAGTGTCCATCCACGTTAGCAAATCTTCCGTTTGAATTTTTGTCGTCTCTCTTCATAAGAGTTACCATTCTCTTAGAGCGGTCTAGTATTTTTTTGTGCCTTTTTTTGCGCTTAGGATAAACATACATATATATATATAGTATTTATAAATATATAAATATTTAGGCATATGTTGCTGCGAAACTTTTTAACAGAATACTCTAAAATAGATATTATTCCGTCTGTGCGCGCTGAGCAATAATGACACAAAGTGAAAAGTCTCGGCACAAATTTCGAAGCATTTTATCATTTACAATACGCATGTGATAAAGAAGATACAATTTTGTTTTTTTACTCTTATCACTCTTTGTGCAACAAAAAAAAAAAAATAACTTCACGCACTTTTTGTATCATGATCAAAACTGGATCATTGCATTTCACGTGTTTGATGTAATATTTAAACTACAACGTGTGCGTTATAACTGTAGTAACTTTCTCTCTATTTCTTTCGAGATCGAAGACTTCATTTCAATGATGTGACTTTGGACATGTATATTCGCGACAAATGCATATTTTTATAAATTTTTATACAACCTACACATGAACATAAGTAGGTTTAATTGTAATGAAAACTTTTGGAAAGTCTTTTACATTTTATACACTGTAGTTTTGAACAAATCTGATAATGCAAGAGAGACATGCGGTAAAAACATAATCAAAGTAGATAACTTTTTATATCTGTTGTGGTATTTTGACTTGTTTCATACATACTCGATTTTTAGAAAAAAACTAATTGACAGTAGTTGTGTTATATATATATTATATATAGTTTACTTGCAATATATATAAGTGCTATTTAAATTTAAATATTACTAAGCCATTGTGATCTAGTGGTAAAAAAATTTATATGAGTTGATGTTTATATAGAAAGTCATTCATACCTTGTTAACACAACGAGACTTTAGTCTTATATGTTAACTTATTTTACAAATATAGACAAAGGAGATCTCTCTCTCTTTCAATTGTTTATATATTTAACAAGAATAGAATGATGCTTATTCTTATACGCGTGCAGACCAAGTGATACTGGATATAAATTTTGCATGTTTTGCCACACAAATAAATTATTTACTTATAATACTAATTTTTATATATATATATATATATATATATATAAATTAGTATTATAAGTAAATAATATATATATATATATATATATATATATATATATATATATATATAATA
>QVNZ01023367.1:0-31938 GCA_014825645.1 Pseudomyrmex dendroicus | reverse complement strand
TGTTAACGATTGACAATATATAAAGTCTTACATTTGGAAGTCCCTCGCAGAATATTTAATGGTAGTTAGACTTCCTGAAACAGTTATGTAGTTAAGTCCGTGTGAGGCACAACAAACAGTTAAATCAAACTTACATGTTGAAAGTCAAATCAGACAGTAAACAGAGAACCGAAGCAACAGTTTATAAATCCTAATCTCCATCAGTGAGTTAAAATGTAGTAAACAAGTCCGTTAAAGTTAAAAATTTGGAAGAAGTTTGTTGCTACTTTATGTTGTCTTTTGAGCTCGTAACAGACCTGTGTTTTTCTTATATTTTATTTATCTTTAAAAAAAATCTTTGATGTAATTTACAGAAGTTTTTTAGAAGTTCATAACTTTCAACTTGAAAATTGTTTTTCGTTTGATTTTCGATTGTTAAAACTGATTATTTTTCAAGAATATTCCGTGGAACTGAAAATCGAATAAATTATTATAACACGAATGAGCTTTTCTCATCTGTCCCAGTCTCAAGAGACTTATCTCACGCCCGATAGGCGTCTGATCTAAAAGGACGAGTCGGAAATCCTGCAAATCGATTGCACTACGGCCGGGCGCGCCTCGGAAGTTTCCCCGCTGTCTTTCGCTGTCACCGTAAAAATTCGGCGCCGCCGTGTTATCGCGGGAACAATAAAATAGATCTGCCTGCTTAGTATCCAGCCGCGAGTTACGATTAAAAGATCGGCAACTGGGGATCCGCCCAGGCCGTGTCTCGGGGAAATCTCACTGTTCTTGGCAAGGCTTTCGCTATGAGTATACTACGAGAGTTTTCTGATGGGACCCACACGAACGTTGGTTCGGGCGAACCAACCGTGGATGCCGCCGTCGATACCGCGCGCGGATGCGTCGAAAGTCCGCCCCGGGTTTACGCTTATCGTAAACATCGTCGCAGACAAACCTCCTGTAAAGCTGATCGGTAAAGTTCCTCCTCGCGCGCGATCGTGAATACGATAGGAGAACTTCACGTGTAGCCGATGGATGCTTTATTACCCTCGCTGCAGCAATATAACCGTTGCGCAATCTCGTTGATCGATATATTTTCTTTTATTAGATCGCGCGAGCACGGGAGAATTTTTTGTGAACGTCACATGAATTTATATTGTTTAAATATATATACGTAAAAATTCTCTTTCTTTTAAAAAAAAAAAAATTAGAATTTCTTAGTTTTCGATTTCAATAGAAATTTTTTACGTACATACGTTCGTGAATTCGCGCAAATATCTCTCCGAACGAATCTTTTTCGAGAGAGAAACTCTCTCTCTCTTTCTCTTTACCGCGGCATGCGTCTTGATCGAACGTTCTCACTCGATGCGACGTCTCCGCGTATATAGACGGGAGCCCTTCCATCGCGTATACCTCGACGATAAAACCTCCTTTGCGTGGATTAGTTCGCTCAATCAGGAAATATACTCGGGAGCCCCCATAAAGTCTTCCACCACGCGCAAGCCCCTATATATATGCCCCCGCTATGTACCCATCCTCCTTTTCCCTCTATGTGTTTCCCTTCTTTCGTTCGGTTCGTTCAACTAGCACACATGCCGACAGATAACACTTGATACTTGCGTTATGAATCGCACGTTTCTCGTCGAACTTTCGTGATTACGCGCGCGGAAAAATTTTTTAAATAAATTTCTCGAGATTGTGAGTAATTTTCAAACTTTGGAAGCGCGTCGGTTCAAGTGCAATCAATTCAGCAATTAATAAATTGAATAATTATCATGTAATCCGAGTTGTGTGACATTAGTGCGTCTATTACACCCCCGTGAAAAGGGTGGTGCGCGCGAGAGAAGAAAGGGTCGTGCGCCGTGAAACGAATTTTTTTCGGATGCACGACTCGGATTCGGCTTCGGAGAGGGGAGGGGTATTTTAAAGTCTGCGGGCTCAATGTGCCGCGAAATGCGTCGCCCCTTCGTCGCCCCGCGCCGTAATACAGATGCCATATAGATGGGTACAAATCCCCGGGAAACTCTTCATATCTATAACCGCCTTTCTCTCTCGACTACCTACGTAAAACTACCCCGAACGACGGCGAGCGGGGTAGTTTTAAACAATCCGTCGCTCAACCCCTGCGCCACGCGGCTGAGTATATGGTGTTCGAGGATATGGTGTTACGATATGAGAGATCTTTTGATTTCACTTTGAACCGGCGCGACTTTCGCCAAAATGACGAGAGAGAGATATTGAGTTAAACTTAGAATTAAGTTCACCGACAATCTCTTTTTCGATAAGAGATCACGGAACGATAAATCTGCGAATGTGTCTCGATCGTTCTCGAAACGCGAACGGACGCGCGCGCGTGTACGAGGGATGACGCGAGGGATGACTAAACACATTATTCACGAAAGACAATCGTCATTTAAGCTTGACAATGACACGGCTGTCACGTTCTAATGAGCGTTACACTCCGAAGTTACTGGTTTGAAGTCAATTCGATAGCAGTTAACGAATTGTTGGTGGGAGAAGAGCGAATGGGGGGAGGAAGGGGTTGTGCGGTTAGCGCGAGGGGTTGACAGGGGAACGCATAATACATTGTTACCCCATCCACCCCGGATTTCACCCCGTTCCATGAACAGTAATTTTCCCTATACGAAACCGACATTGGGGTGAACTATCTCATAATTAAAATTACCCCACTGATGACCGACTCGACCTAAATGCACATTTTATAGAGAAAATCCGACGTTTATCTCATCAGTCTTTTTTTTTCGTTCTAACATTAACGCAACATAAAATTGTTTCTATTTGATCCCAACATTTCTTACAAAATTCATCAAATGAATCGCCTCGTTTTCCGAACGGTTTCCACGCCATACTCTTCTTCGAATTCTCCTTTTTATTGTACTCGGCGGCCACTTATTTTTAGCACCCGTATGAAATAAAGTCGCGCTCGCGAGGACACTCGATTCCGCCGTTGGGTTCGAAGGATATTGAGAAACGGAGATGACGCCCGGGGACGAATGTACACTCTCTCTCAGACAAGGGGAACCACAAGTAGCAGGACTTCGCGACCGGTCGGCCGGAGAGGAGAGGAGAGAAGAGAGCGAGAACTCTCTTCGCGCGGCGCTCCACGTGGATATTAAACTTTGAAGATGTCGTTCGTCGCCTCGTCGCCCCGCGCGGGCACATACACCACCTGACTCAGCAAGTGTCATTAATAACTTGGAGGAGGCAGATAAAGTGCTAAACACCGTGTGCTCGCGGGGCACACGTCATTACCCTGGGCGAACCGACGAGAGAGATTCGATAGAAGAGACCCGCTGATACATCCCGACCTTGTCAAGCGACGAGAGTTGTTTCGCGCGATTGTGTACAGGAAGAGCGTTGAGCTGGATCGCGCTTAAAAATGCGGAAATACGTCCGTGCTTTAATATCTGAGCGAACGAGATAATCTCGAATGAGCACGTGTTTCGAATAAGTGCGACACCGACTGACTGGAAACCACTCCTTTTCGTCCTCCTTTTCGAAATAGAATTATTGTCCATCATTTTTTGCGTCTAACAACCGCTTGTTTCCAAGATAATCATTTCGAGGTGTTCAGTCCGAGAGTATACAAGAGTAATTACTTTACCAAAGAGAAAGGTATACAAGATATACATACCACGAGAGGTATTAACATATATTTTATTCCTTTAATATAACATCGCGACAATCACGCTTTATCACGTCGTCTAAAAACTCATTAAGATACGTTTTTTTATCACGCCACGAAATGTAAACGGAGGCACATTGTGACGATCCCGGGAACTTCGCGATCGCGAAGTGTCACGACGATCCGTAATGTACGCATTAGTTATGCTTTGACATTCTCGTAGGTTAATAATTAATTAAACCGAGCTAGATAAAATCGCGCGGCACGGGAAAATTGAAATTATCGCGCGCCAATCGGAAAGGACGGATGAATTTTTCATGCCGTGTCGCGCGTAAGTACTACCTCGTTGCATTGTATGTGCGCGCGTGTATACTCGGTCCAACACGGCAGAGTTAACAACGCGCTAACGTACCTGAGAGTAGAGCTAGTATTTCTTTTGCTATTTTTTTTTTGGTTTTTTAATTTCTTGCTTCTCGCTTTCCTCGCGCACGGCCGAATTTTGTTCCAATTTCGATCGATTGACGCATAGACTCGTCGCGTCGCGTCACGTAACGGCAGAAAAATTCGTCCGTCACGATCGATCGAACATCGCAAGAAGAACATGAAGAAGGTCAGGCTAAAACTTCGCGACAAAGTGTCGTACGAAAACGTGAAGTGCTGGAGCATCCTGAAGAAACAGGCCGCCGAATTCTGTCGCGAGACAGGATTGCACGGTTACAAGTACATCAGCCAAACTCAACGTTCCAAAACGGAGCGGTATGTGCGTGAAAGTCTTTGTATTAGAAATTATTGCGAGAGAGATAAACAATTTGCTCAATGCAATACGATAATCAAATTTAGAAATAAAACAAACAAATAACAAAAAAAGTTTGATAAAAAACGCACAGCGTTCGAAGTGAATATACACATGCAAAACGATATTGTAGTTCATCATTGAAATCTCCTTTCTTTCCCTCTGATCAATAAATTAATGATAAACTGTAAAAATTACCCTTTTTTACTTATCTTTTATGCATGTCTCTCAATAAGACGGCAATTCGCTGCACCGTTATTACTTATCAGATATACCGCAAATGATTGGAGCGTTATATCCATAAATGTCTCGCGACACGCAATGTCCATGATGGACATTTATTTAAACATGAAATATATAGACATCTAATACACGCGTATGCAATCAGGGAAATTAACGACAAGTTTAACTGTGAAAATTGTGAATACATTTCAATTTTGATTATCGCTGGTAGAAGAACATTAGGTTCTCTTATTAACAAATTTTATTTACTATTATTTGCTAAACAATAGTTACCTTGAGTGATTGCACGCCCAACAAAATGCCAGTAATTGCATTTACAGGATTATTTGGGCGATAGTGGTATTCGCCTCGTTGTGCTGCTCCATCGTCTTGATGATAATGTCGTGGAATTATTACGCCGCGCGTCCCACTCTGACGGTCATCGAATCCACGCATCACGGAATATGGAATTATCCGTTTCCTGCAATAACGGTGTGCAATATTAATCGCATGTCGTACAATTTGACTGAACAGTTGGTCGAAAATCTGTGAGTAATCTTTTGTGCTGCGCGTTTTTTACACGCACGCACGCGCATACAAATTCTATTTCGGTGTATAAACACTTTGTTTTACATATACACGTGATCTTTCTCCGTGTGAATTGTTTTTTTTTTTTTTTTTTTTTTTTTTTACAGAACAATACCAGCTAATGTCTCGAAAGAATATGTAATTCAAGAAATGCGGCTGTTGACTGAATTGTTAATGCCGGGAATATTCGGATACGACGTTCGAACGAATCTCAGTAATCTGCAGGATATTTTAGACAGTAACAACTTGAGCATTCCCGATGTAATAAGTTTGGTGCGTATTAATTAAAAAAAAAAAAATCTCAATGCACAAGTAATCACAATCACATTTTACTTGCTAAAGTAAGTACAATAGTAGCGCGGCAGTAGTATGACTGTACGAAATCTCGGACAGACAAAGCACTGACGACGCTATCTGTGCGCGATTAACGAAAGCAAGAATAATTTGTATGATCGACAAGAAGACAAAATCTCTTGCGCGATGTACAATAAATTTTTGTTGCATTTCTTTGGTGCTACCGCGTTTCACGAAATAATAATCGTTACGTAATTAATTTAAAAAAAATTAAATGCGCAATATGAACACATTTTAGATCACAATAGAACTCGCAGACTATTATTTTTTTTTTTTTATTGACGAACCAATTGTAACTCTTTCAGATAACGCAGAATTGCAGTGCCTTGTTGCAATCGTGCAAGTGGAAGGGCAAAGTCAATCAATGCGATAAGTACTTCAAACAAAGTTTATCGCGGGACGGTCTGTGCTGTAGTTTCAATTACTATTCTCTTCCAGGCGCAACGATAGCAAACGAGTATACACATAATACTTATAAATAATATCATTACACATAAGCGCGTTCTTATCAATTAATATAGAATATCTCTATATGTTTTGTTAAAGTCGACAAAAGACTTCTGCTTGCGGATTCGAGTCCGGTATGACGATAATAATGAATCCAGAAGCCAGCGATTATCACGCCGCGGTTATTGGGGGATATGGAGTAAAGGTATTCAATTTACATAATTCACTTTTTTTAACTCGACAAGTGAAAAGTATACATTTTTTTATGATGCGCGTAACTTTACATACCGTTGTAGGTGTTGATACATTATTCTTTCGATTATCCCAATTTTAACGCCGCGCTCCAATTGGTGAAAGTGAACAGTCAGCATTTTGTCAGCATCAATCCCATCCAAATGTACTCAAATCCCGGCGTGAGGAATCTGGCGATATCCACGCGACAGTGCATATTCGACGACGAGGCCGACGCGGTGCTGTACAAAAACGTCGAACAAAAGAATTTGACTTACGCGAAATACTCGTATCACAACTGTCTCTCGGAATGTCGCGCCACTATCGCAAAAGCGAAATGCGGCTGCATCCCCTATTACTTTCCGCAAAACGGTAAGTTATTTCGAATTATTTTTTCACATTGAAAAGCATTTAGAATTGCATCACGTAAAAATTAAAATACGTTGTTTCGCGGCTCAGGTACCAAAGTGTGTGATCTCAGAGATGTCTACTGCTTAAAGTCATTTAAGTGTAAGTGCGTAAGTACATGTACACACATCTACATTTAAAATCAATATCGTTCACGTTTGAAATCTTCTAAATTAAACAAAGTAACAAAATAGAAACGTCACTAGAATAAATCCGTGTTTCTTATGTAAAATAGTTAACTGTATATTTTTCTATATTTTGTTTCTTACAGCACTCTTTGATACTTCCTGGCCTTTATTAGAAAAGAATGAAAACTTACCGAGGAACATAGAAAATGTCAAAGGTGGGCCTTGCGGATGTATACCGGATTGCTCGCTGTTTCAATATCCCATAGAAAGTTCCTTCGGAACTCTCGATTCATCGACTTACTACAGCAAAGGCAGCTTCACGCAAAATCCTCGGTAAAATAATATCAACTTCAAGAAATTAGCACTCTCAACAAAGTGTCTAGTAATTTTGTAAAAAAAAAAAAAAATAACATACATTTTGTTTCCTCTCTACAACACGTGGACAAAAAAATGCTCTAATATTTATGTATAATTTTGTATAATAATACTATTTGTATGTATGTATCTTGTACAATAATATTATCTTTGTATTTTTGCAGTAATGCCATCAGCTTAGAAAATCACAGCGTAATACACGTGTACTTCAATGATTTGGTCGCTTTTCAGTATCGTCGGACGCTTAATTACAGTTGGCGCAATTTATTCGGTAAGACAAATATATATATATATACGTTCACATAAAATTCATATAAAATTCTTACAAAAAATAGTAGTTTTTGTCAATTCTTTCAGCGTCGTTTGGTGGTTTATTAGGACTGTTCGTTGGTTTCAGTCTCATGACTATTTTTGAATTCTTGTATTTTTTCGTGATACGCGTGATAGTTGACGCAAAAGTTTATGATTAAGACTTACATATACAATACAATTAACTTGAAATATATATTTCCATTAAAAAATCTCTCGTAAAAAAATAAAATGTAATATATATAATATATAATAAGTTATTTAACACATTTTGTATATAATCTTATACAACAAACACATTTCTTAAACATTTGTAACACGTACGAAATTCTTTGCACAATCCTCAAACAAAATTCACAAGCTAGCAGTTTACACAATATATTTTTCTATATTGTTTGTAGAGAATATATTTTTCCTGTATTTAATAATAATCGTATTTTTAATATAATTGTATATATATTTTAAAAATTATATGTAATACAAGTACTTTGAAATTTAAGAAAAAAGTAAAATTACATATATGTAGATAAGTAAAACCCATAAATTGACAGATTAAAATTTAGTTAGAATATTTTGTGTAAACTTATTGCATTGCAATATTTGTCTCGTAAGAAGTTTGTCAAAAATGTTGTAAAAGATTTTAGTTTCAAAGCTAATATAAAAATCGTTTACATATAATCCACTTATAAAGGAATTATACAAGTATATAATGCATTCGATATTCTTATTTCAAAGATAAATTAGATACTTTCTTTAATTGAAAGTCCGACAGCAAACGATCTTGGCGTATCTCTGACAACTGAGATATCAGAACTCCGTTCATTATTCCTGTTCTGTTTCTCATGGATCTCATTATTTCTCTGACACAGTCAGAAAAAGGAAGTCGATCTCCATCATTTCTAAGGGCTTTACAAACTTCTTGTATAAACCACGAACCTAAATAAAAATAAATTAATTATCAAACATTACTAAAGCAAAAAAATTGCGTCTAGTATTTGCCACACAGTATCTGTATTTTAAAATTGTTAATTATGTACACTTTTGAGAAAAAGTAGCTTGAGTCTAAATATATTAGTCATTATTTACCTTGCTCTGTATGACGTATTGATACACAATTTTGTATCGTCGACATAAACATAAAGAAATTTTCCAATTGGCTTATGTATACGGGAGACTCTGGTATTCCGTTCCCATCTATTACCAAATCTTTAGTTTTACTCCCTGTAAATAAAATCGAGTTACGTACATCGCACTTTGAACAAATTTTTGTGTAAGTGCTGCTTATTTACCAAGTGTATTCCCTTGGCAAGCTTGAATGATGACAATTTTTATGACATCTTTCAATTCAATGCAACAAACCGCTTTTTCAATTGCTTCCAGTGAAACTTCTTTCTCATCTGCTGATATTACGCTACCTATAATAAAAACCTATGTATACATAAACTTATTTATTGTTTATTAATTTCAACCACTACTTAATTGAATAAAAAATATCTATATAAATTTGTATATATTTAAATTTATAAAATACCTATACTTAACATACCTTTACATCCATGACTTAAAATGCAGAGAAACAAACAATCATATTTATTGCCATGTTCTTTTGGAATTCTCTTTATTTTCTCTAACATTTCTTCTTCAACTAAATCATTAAATATCACAACTTTGAATCCAAAATCTTTTAATGTTTCACTTAGATTGTTACAGTCTGCTTCAGCACCAGATCGTAGTTCATACTTAAATGATAAAAGAAAATGTAGAATAATATAATTTTCTTCTTTGTGTGTGATTCTAAATATTTAATATTTATTACACAATACCTCTTTTCTAAAATGTATCTGATTAATAATAACACACAACCCATTGTTGATAGGCCGAACTCTTTTTGTGTATTGTATTTCTGTATCAGACGATTCTTCGAAAGAAGAAAGCGACTGATAATTCTTATGATTTGTATCAAACGTTTTACGAGTATCAACAACATGAGAAGGATCACGAAAGTTTTCCAAATCTAAACAAATTAACTTAATCTCTCTAAATTTGCGCAAATGTTTCAATAATGTTTCCATGTTATAGTTTTTATCTGAAATCAATGTAAAAACTCACATAATAATCCAACTGTTTGTAAAGATGTTACACTTCTTTAAAAATTATCTGGTAAATATACATACTTGTAACATTAATATATCCAATTTTTATCCAATAAAGCATGTGTAGCTCAAGATAATTTATATTGTCTAGCAAGGATTCATAATCAGAGATTTCAGACTTAACATAACTTAATAATAGTCTTTGTTCTTTCTCACTCAGAGATTCACATACTTTGTATAAGCATTTTGCAATCACACTTATATTTCTTGAACATAATCCTACTTTTGGGACATATAACAGTTCCAAGTTTTGAAATGATAATCCTAATTTTTTTATCACTTCTCGATTGTTTAAGATACATAATGCCTCTAAAAGTTTATCTTCCCAATCTTTTGAATAGGTCTTTACAAAATCTGTAATCATATAAGTACTGTTTTCTGTCTTTGACTTTTGAAAGAGATTAATAACATCTCTGAATCCATTTTTATAATCTTCCATCATTAAAAATAATATAGAAATTTTCTCATCTATATCAAGATCATTTTCCATTTGTTTTAAAATATTCATGTTTATAACTGTAGAAGCTACGCTTCCATCAATATTACATGCATCTCTTGACAACATGTTTTGTACTTATATGTTTCACATCAGTGTAGCAAATTTGATGTATGTTTTTCTTTTCTGAAAAATATGTATTAATTGTTAATATAATTCTAAATCTACATATCAGTTTTTTATTATATAACAATCACACAAGATGAATCTAAACACATTAATTATTAATTATTTGTTGTAAGGATGTAATAAAAAAAATAAAATTGTTTGCAAGAAAAATAAATATAGTTTACTCACTTCTTTTAATATTGTATATTCTAGTACTGGAGTTTTTAGGTTGGTAAGGGAGTTTGCTCGTATTTCGTTCTTCATTCGTTATTCTGCGAATACAACCATGTTATTTATGTCTAACGTTATCATCTTTTCACAACGCAGATATGCGAACAAACAATATTGACGTGTCGTACGCTTATCCAAAGCTGTTTCATTGGCTAGATCAAGACCACTGGGAACGGTCTCGACATAAACCGATGTCATGAACCTCTGATCAAGCATCATGATTGGCCAATTCTGCTAAACGATCAACGCGATTGGTCAATTTCCTCACGGAAATAAATCAATCTGAGATCTTAATGAAAACTACTACAGAGATCACTAGGAGGATATTTATTAGGAGGATAATTAACTCTCAACAACGTTATAAATATGCTTACGTTTATTATAAATACCAGCAATATCATAAATACTAGTTTATCATAAATACCAGTAATATCATAAATGGGTTTTTTTTTTTTAATTTTGTTTACATGCGCCTCTCAATTAATAACCTTCGTCCGTCCATGTGACGTTGTAATCGGGATACTTTTTCTGCAGTATCTCGACCGTCAGTTCGTGATTAGCTCTGCCGTATTGGTACGAGTATCCGTAGACTTTGATGACTTTATTGTCGGGGTCGTGCTCCATCCTTCCGCCGCCCACACACTTGCCGCGCAGATTGTGTTCCCGCAGGATTCTCTTCAATTTGTTCCACACGTCTTGATGATATTCGCATTTCCCGTCGCCTCTGACAACGTGCTTTGAGTTGTCGTCGGATTTGCTCTCGAAAATCTGGCACAACACGTACTTAAAAGTTCCCGTATCGATGTTAACATCCTCTACCTTGTCCATGGTGGAAAATGCACGCGAATTCGTCCACTTTAAGGATCTTATAGTGATACTTGACACGATTCGCCGCCACTCGCTTATCATCAATGTTTACCGGTACTCGATTTAACGTGATATGGCCATTGGCAATGTTTACTTGCCTATGACCTTTGACTTTATACAGCCACAAAACTGTTATACAGTTCACGATATTCTTGTACTGTAATGGAGATTAACAGCATCTCCGTTGCCTAAGTGGCGAAAAAGTGAAATATTCAACATGTCACGAAAGAAAGTTCACCGCAACGTTTCCATTTATTAAAAAAAAACAAATCACCACGTGGAAAATCGAAAAAACATTGTTAGTGACATTTACGTATATTTTTCATTTTCAAAATAACCACGGAAGTGGATTACTCACGTGCTTGTCATCTCGCGTTCACACGTGCCAAGTGCTCATCCGGATTGGCTAATTCCTCCGTTCAAGTTCCCGGACAAATTTCCAGCCATTTTTATAAATGTTGCGAACACAAGCCCTAAGGAATCGCAATTCCACAAAGTTATAGTGCGGAACACATCCAAGCACCTTCGGGTTGTTGTAATCATATGTGATACATGTAAATGAGGAAAACACGTCAACACGAAAAAACTGGCGGTCAAGTGGCGGATCGCGAAGTAATGACGAACGATTAAATGCGACGCGTTCGCGACACGAGGACCTTACCTGACGTTATCTGTCATCGATGATTAATACGCTTTCGCATTATCGCGCACACGTAGTACCTGTTAACATACACGCACAGTCGGACCCAGTGAATTCGTCATTTAGTTTGCGACATGCGATTCGCATTGTCGTACGGTTGTCGTCGCTGTTTCCGCAGCTGATTGACATCGTCAAATGGACATAATCCCGGCGACAAGTGGCTCCGCGATATCGAAGTATTCGAGTATATCGAGACGAGCGAGGATCAGCGAGACTTTTGGAATGTGATAATCGCAACACTAGCCGTGCCGCTGTAAAAAACACGCACATTGTAAAAAAGAAAAACAAAAACAATGAGTTGGTTGTTAAGAAACAATCCGATACGAACAAGCTTTAGCAAGCCGCGGTCCAGAGACTCGCCGCCGAAAGATGCCGATCCGTCCGCGTGTTACGACAGCTTCTGCAAACATTGGCAGCAAACTTACGAGATCATCGTGCATTCTTTCGTAAGGATGTTTTTTTTTACAGAACAGTGTCAACAATAACATCGAATTTAATTTATAGTATACATTGCGATTTATTACGTCGAGAAAGTAGTTTTATAGTGAGGCGATTGAATTGTCAGAGAATTGTCTGGTTTTATTTTCAGCCTCCTAAAGGGATACCTAGTCAAGACGACGTGCTGGGAGTCGTCAATCATATTGAGCAAATAGTAACGCTGCTGATGCTGGAGTTGCGAGACTCAACGTCGCATCACTACCGACAGCAGACCAATGCCGCGACACATTCACCGTGTTTGGAATATTTATTGAGTGAAAATTTACTTGTTAAGTTGTACGATTGGAGTGTACACACAGGAAGGTACTTGTGTTTTTTAATACATAACACCGAGTTCCTTGTTGTATTTGATATGTAAAGACAAACATCTTTTGCAGATTCAATAATGCTGTGAGATTGCAACAGATAAAGCTTTACGAGCTATTGGTTTCGCACAGTGGTACCCTTCTCGCACATGAGCCTGTGACAAGGCCGCTTCTAAGGTTACTGGAAGATTGCACAAGTGACATTATGCCGCCAGAAGTGGAACAGAAATTAGTAGTGCTATTGAATCAGCTGTGCGTCGCATTGATGCAAAATATGGCATTGCTCGACCTGTTCTTTCAGCCAAATGCAACCGGGAAAAACAAGTTAATAACTTATTTGTTAAATTACACGTGAGAGGACAAGAAGTTTGTACATAAGTATGTAATTCTTTTACTGAAAGGACTGGTGTAATTTCAGATTCATCATATTCAACTTACTGATATATCGTGTTCATAAAGAAAGCGTTTGCCAGCAAGCACGTGACGCTATGTTGTTGTGCATGTCACTGTCAAAGAAAAACGACGAAGTAGGATCATACATTGCTGAGCATTCCGACATATGTTCTGTAAGTAATTTCTGTCGAAGCAAGACTGGGGGTAAAAACAATAAGCGCATGAAAATAATATAAACTTACTTTTTTACAGGTACTAGCTTATAGTTTGAGCGCATTTTATTCTGATCTTCCGAGAAAACTTGACATTGAGACTGATGATTGGCACCAATTGACGCCAGACGATGTGAACGATCTGCCTGCGCTCACCCAGTTCATGAATTTGTTGGAATTCTGCAATGCCGTTGCACAAGTGGCGCATCCAATGGTGCAGAAACAGTTGCTTGAATTTTTATACCAAGGTTTTCTGGTGCCTGTTATGGGTCCTGCTTTGTTACAGGTATTTAATACACACACGGAAATTCTCGAATATATCGATATTTCATGATATCGATAAGATTTATCGTAGCTATGTTCCAAATTTACACTGCCAGCAGTGCTAAAAATCTATTCGTTCACATCACATATAAATTTTTAATAGTGAATTTTGGAACACAGTCTATGTAATACAAGATTTTCTCATACTTCGAGATTGATTGTTGTCACAAGCGCAAGTTAACTTATTTATTTATAACGGACGTTATTCTGTATATTATTTTGTTTCATTGCATGTGGTGAAAGAAGATATTAATAGTATATACAAATATATTTATACATTAGATTATGTGTATAAATAACACAAGATATGTGCGAAAAAAACGTGACACACATTTAATATTTTTATCTCGATGTACATCGTTTTCATTCATGATTTGAAAACTTTGTCATTAGATACCGCCGGATTCTTAGTGAAATTGCGTTTTTCATAACTTCTGCACAGATCAAATCTCGCACAAAAAGAAAAGAGAAAATATCTATATGCACTCTTATTGCTTTCAATTGAACGATTTTATTATGTGTAAATTGCATTTTATGTTATCGAAATATGCAAGTTGATCAATGTGGTGATGGTAGAGAGCTAAAGCGTACATTGATATCAAAAGCTAATATAAAATTATTGACATTTTTATCAATTTATGGTGTTGCTGGTGTCTTTCTCTATCTGGTGATATTTTTATGATGCTCACATAGGATTCTCTTGGCTTGACCGTAGAACAGCTAGATGCACAACAACATTGGGTTAGTACAAAACTGTCACTTTATAGTATAGTATTTCAGTCAATGCTTGACATAGCAAAAATTGTTTCTCGATACATATACTTGTCAGTAATTTCTTAAATAAGTTTTACTGCCTAACTGAAATCGATTGCACGAATATCTGATAGCAGTTCTTATTTATTTGGTTTCAGTGTATAAAAAAGAAAAAAAATAGTTTTAATCATTAATCACATAATCATTTTAATCTGATTGCAGCGTTACAAATTTTTTTTATGAGAATAATGTATAATATAAAACTGTCTAAAAAAATATATTCCAAGTATTTACTGAAATACTGATACTTATAGCTATATCATATTTACTTTCATAAAATAATTTTTGAATTATAAACCATAAGTATAGTGTTTAATCTTATCGAGTGAACAAACGATGTTATCTGTCTTCAGATAAAAGAAATACTGATCAATAAAGAAGATGATAGATAAGATCAAGCGACATGGTTTATAATTCACAAAACACACACTCTTTCATAATATATAATTCATAAAACACATCGTGCTATTGCTTCGCTTATTGCAATTATATAATTTTCCGCTTTTTTTGCAATTTTATACATGTATTGTTTATGTGTGACGTTTTATATAGCTTCTTATTTCGTTATTATCTGTTTGTATTTTTATGCTGATAAGTTGATAAGTATTTGTATTAATATCTCTATTTTCACAACAAATATCAGCTACATGTCTGAGAGTTTTATTTTTATAAAATTAATGTACGTATATAGCGCTATGTTATTGAGCAATAAATCGGTTTCGCGACAGAATAAGAATTGTCCGTGTTCGACTTTTCGTGAAACTGATACACATGCTCGATAGCTTATAAAGAAGGGTAAAATATTTATTTAATACTATGACGAAATATTTTACATACATTTCTTTAATTATCTTTCCTTCTCTTTCTTTCTTTCTCTCTCTTATCATTATTTTAAATATACAAGTGTTTCATACTCTTCTTTTGCCACACAGATAAACTTATATTAACACGTGTGTATAATTTTGAAATAAAAAACAAGACTTAAAGTATTAAAAAATAACAGTCATGTGAGAAATCAATATTTCTGTAGGAATTACTTTTTTTAATTTTCTTTTTGACATATTTCTTTGTTGAGATAATGTTATATTACATATAACATGTCAAATTAATGTTTTTACTAATTACTAATACATCATCTCACATATATCGATGGTAATCGTTAAAAATAAATGTGTCAATAAAGCATGTGATCTTGTTTACATTTTATTAAACGTTTTTATGTTTTTAAGCATTTGAAAATACATTTTACAGACGACCTTAGAAGAATTAGTCGCAGCAACGGCTTATTTTGATTTGTTTCTCCGATCAGTGACCGAACCTGGCTTGTTGCGATCGCTCGTTAGGTTTTTATTAGAAGATAATTACGATGATTCCAGGATACTGGATAGTCTGATAAAAAGGATATCTTCTCGCTCAAGGGTAAATTAGAGAAATTCAGTTCGATCAAAAATTTTTCTAACGTAACTTGTTCCTTACGTATTTGTTTTTGTTTTTTTCGCTTCAGTTGTGTTTAGTCACTCTGGCGTTGTTCGAAACTCTGGTTAATTTGAACTGCGAGGACGTCATGTTGGAGCTGTGTCTGGGCGCTTTGAATCCGTGCTCGCACGTGATGCTGTCCCAACGTAGTCGGCTGAGAGACGTGGATCCTTTCGGACGGGCAGCGGAGAAGTTTCTATTTCTAACTCCGCGCTGCTGTTCCACGTTCGCATCGTCGTCGTCGTCGTCGTCGTCGTTGGACTCTCAAACAAATTCTTTACCCAGCGCTTGTACGTACGACAAGTCCTACACTCCGTCCGATTCAATGAGATCGTTACCGGCAACGGTGAATCACGGCTCTAAATTGCTAGATAGTTTGTACGGAAATTATCACGCGTATCTCTGTGACGCGAGGCAGAAGATCAAAGCCTGTCGTATCGCGTGTTCCAATTGGTCTTGTCGTTACGACGGTAGTTTGCCACAGAACAGCAATACCAGCAGCGCGAACACACTGATAGACGAAAATACGTCCGATCAGAAAAGAACGGAAGAATCGAAAATGTCGCCATTGGAAACGCTCAAAACTGCGACGAGTTCACGCGAGAACGACCAAGATACCACAATCGACAATGTATTGCTCAGTATTCAGTCTTTGTTGGAGGGCAAAGATTTGAACAGCAATGAACACAATATTAAAAACGAGTTGACTGCCACGGTCGCGCTGTCCCTCGAGGAACAGGCGAAATTGGACGCCGATATCGCGGAGCTGTTGAACGAGGACATCGGAGTGACATCGAGGTGTACGGAAGAAACTTGTTTTGATAAAAAAGAACCCGACAGTTGTATGGACGAGTCGACTACCGCGATGAATTCGCTCATGTCGCTGGGAGAGAGCAGCGGATACGAGAGTTTCGCGTTCAAAGGGTCGCCCGAGTCAACGCCCGACAACGAGATAAACGAAGATCGTATAAGCGAGCACGATGAACACGAAGAAATGGACGTTACCATTAAGAACGAAACAAGCGACGAGTCAAATGGAATCGCGGATCTGAGCGCTCCGACGATTGCGGAAGAAACGTCATCGAACAAATCGAAGGATGCCTCGTTTCGACAGGACGTGTTCAATGGCCAGCCGAACGTCGGCACATTTTTGGACGTGGTTCTACGAAAACTCGAATGTATGACGAGCAATAACTTATATGTCAATTTACATCTCACCGGCCTTATCAGTAGACTGGCAATATATCCCCAACCTTTGCTGCAATCTTTTCTGCTCAACCATTCTCTTGTGTTTCAACCTAGCATCAGATCTCTATTCCAGGTAGATATTTATCGTGTGTTCAAACTGCAGTTCCAAACGATATAAAACTACTTGAACAATTTTATTATTATAGAAAGTAAACTTTGAATTAAAGTAACGTTTTCGTATTTTGCAGGTACTTGCGTCATTGAAGCACAAAATAGATCAATTTCTTTCGAAGCATAATAACGTGGAGTTGTTGGTCGAACAAGCTAGGTCGTTTTTAATCAGTCGAGAAGACAAGCTGGTAAACGCAAGAAAAAATGCAATAGAAGCCGCCGCTCAATCTTCATCCATTACCCGCCAAAAGCATTCGCTGGCGGGTGAATCATTTGCAATAGGTATCATCTATTTTATGAACTTAGCTAAGAGCACACGTATTTTATTATTCAAGAATATATTTGCATTTTTTCTGTCTCTTGATCATTCCGTTACTTCTTCCTGTATATATACTGTGTAAAGTTATATTAATTACATCTCCTCTGAATTTTTGTACCATGCATGTCGGAAGTATTCAAAAGACGTATGTATCGAATATATTCTAACAAAACACGAGATATATATGTATATAAATAAAAATATAAATTTTTAACTGTTATACTCTTGGTTCATTTTCAGGAGAAGCAAGAAGGAGAAGTTTGACATCGTCATTTACACAAATCTTCAAACGAACGGGGGTCGGCTTCGGTCCGAGCAGTTTACCGAGTTCCATCAGTCAACCGTCCAGTATATCGGAAGATCAACTGCAAGAAGTTAGATCTGGATATAGGTAAGTCCGTTTATGACGCTCCTTCTCGGATATCGCGCTGTTGAGTAAAATTTCAAGCGTTTCTTTTCAACAGGTACAGGAAAACTTCATGGGAATCACCAAATGAAGTAAGTCCGGTGCAGAATGTTGTTCTATGCGCTGTTATATTAGACGAATGGCTTAAAGAGCTCGCAGCAATCACGCAGGAGCATGCAATTATGTCTCTTACAGACAATATTGAGTTTAAATTTTAACGTGTAAGTTCGAACACCAAAACTTGTAGTAGAATGTTCTCCAAATTGTGTTGACAGGCTTTAGATACACGTAGAATAGTTCAAAATGTTCCTTACCAATAGAGAAAGAAAATTTTTAGAGTAAGGCTACTCTAAAAGTTACTTTTCTTTCAATTACTTTTCTCTTTCGACAGGGTTTTGGAAACGATAGTAATGTGATAATATCATAGTTTGTAAAAAAAAAAAAAAAAAGAAAAACCAATTGTAACCCCTGCCCCAAAAAGCGCAATTTTAAAGAATGCGGAACTGTTAGATGCTGATTTAGCATGTATTTTAAGGAACCAATGCAATATATTTAAAAACAAATTTACATTGTAGTCTTAATTAGTGTCCTTGGAAATTATATATATACATGTATAAAATAACGAAGTTTTATTAAGACAGATGTGTCCGAAGCATATTTTTAACAAAAAATTAAACTAAAAGATTGTTCAGCACAATAAGACAATATTTTTACAATTTTCTCCCTTTATCTTGTAAAATACATTTATAAAATAATATCATTATATGCATACATATATTTTTAATATTATATATACATTAACACTTAATTTATATGGTTATCATTAGTCTTATGTACTTTGATTTTACAATTGCCAAGACCGTACAATTGCCGTGTTACATATTTCAAAGATACACTTTAATAAGTAAGAATTTAGTAGCAATAGTTTAGTTCGACTATGTATTAATATGTTGTAATAAAAGTTGAGATAATGTATTATTAATTAGTTACAAAAAAAACGTAAATATGCGCGCAAAGTTTTTAAATATAATTGTTATATACATCTATATGTTTATGTTGCAGTTTATGTAGATGTACTTAATGCTTTTGTTTCGTGATTTTAGATATTTATCTGTTAAACAATTTAAGTCCAAAAATAAGATAGCATCGTGTTTCAAGTACAGATAATATATTTTTTCTTCTAAACTTACTTGATTTTACTTAAATTGTATTACGACTCTAGTATACGATACAAGAGTGTTAATGTGTTATTTATATTTCTTTTGGCAAAAATAGCATTGTTATAGTTTCCTTTTTTTGAAAGTTTATTGCTTACTGTAAGAGTTTTAGATGCTTTATATACATTTACTATATGTTTAAGTACGCGGTAAAAATATCGTGTCATCGACTACTTGCCAAAACTTCTTGTTTTTGAATAAATTAAATTATATAGAGATATATAAAAGCGAAGTAATTTATATTTAACATAAGTGTTCACATAACACGCGCGGTGCACGTGTTAAAATATAAATGTTGCGCTGAAACATATCTCAGCTTGAAAAAAAGTTTTACTATACATTTAAATTTGGAACGTTTTATTAATTAGCATATACATCAAATTTTTTTATTTAACTTGTGATATTAAAGTAATCTTACATGTCACTGTAAATACACAATACACATTTTTATAAAAAAATTGCATTTTCTAAAAAATGGAAACAAAAAAATATTAAATTTATTATGTGCCTAATGAGACAAAGATTATGTTTTAAGTATAATTTTTCTCTTTCATCAAAAAGAACAAGACTAACAGCACGATATGTAATAGTACATAAATGATAAATGTTATGTGAGAACAATATAGTTAAAAAATTGTATAATATATTGTATTATTATATAATAAAAAAAAACTGTTTAAATAAACGTTGGCCTAAAGTAACAATACTCGTTATATTTTTTCTCTTTGTAGAAATCGTATAATTATAACAAACAAAAATTGTTTTCATCTGTTTTATTTTCTTACAATATCTCTCATTGCTGGTATTGTATATCGTAGTTACATAAGTAAAGCGCGTAGTGATTTCTGCTAAAACTCATCTTTGGTGTTCACTTTTATAAAGTTATTTTCTTCGAAAGAATTACAGTGTGTTATGTATGCATGATATACATGATAAACTGGAAGTTTATATCAGTTTCAAAGATTCACACTCAGTAATTACATTAATTTTTATGAAATATAAAAATCTTCCGTTTTATATATATTTACTATAAGCTTCTTGCCTATAATATATTAAGTCTACGGTATCGTTAGCTAAATACGCTCTGAAAACTTTGGAACAACATTGTAATCGTAAGTAAATTCTATAGGCGAAAGCTGCTGTTTACAACTTACAATTTTATACGTGCTATTCATAACAAATGCAATGCCTCTCTCTTGTTCCGAAACATATATATAATTCAACTTCTAAATAAATACAACTTGCAGTCTCACATCATCGTGTGTGGCTTGGAACTCTTGCTACTTTACGATCTCTTCTTCAGTTCTTTTGCTATAACATTGTAATTATATGTATGTAAAATATATATTTTATCTTATTGTTTATTCATCTCTGAATGTTATTACGTCTATAAATAGAGATCGTATCTAAACCCATTATTCACATCACACGACATATATATCTTATTCTGAGAAAAGAAAAACATCTGTCCATTTCAATTAAAAGCCCTGTTAAAAAATTGGCCATTTCATCTTAGATGTGTGTGTACAATTATATATAAATAATCTTATACACATATAGTCTCATACTTTTATACGTAGTCGATATATAATATAGAATAAATCGCCTAAAATCTGTTTATTTTTATTTAGCATTTGTGCCTACTCCTGTAAGCATTATCTATCTATATTACATGCGTCACACCTAATTTCCCATATTATCTAACTACACGTTTATGAAAAGATAAAATTTTTACTTGGACACATTGCACAAATATAATTTTCTTCGAGATATCGTATATTCCCAATATATGAATATGAGTGCAGAAATAGCATAAGTCTTTTTTTTTTATGAAAAAAGTGTTTTTCTAGGGACGATATAATATAATAAGGCACTGAAATATCTCTTACATATGCTTCGTGTATATAAATACAAACGTATAGAGGCGGTTTTGTGCGACTATAAGAAAACTTGTGTGTATATATAACTTAGAAGAACAGTTTATACAAGTATATTTAAAAGTGACGCTAAGTATTAATTTATCTTCTAGAACACATAAGTACGACTTATGCATTTTCTGCAGTATGTGGATGAATATAAATTTTTATTAGTACCTATACTTTTATATTCTATTGCGCGAAATATTGCTGCAATTTTTGTTCACGTAAGTTAACTCTGTTAATAACAGTTTTCAGAGAAAATTCTGATGACTCATTAGAGAATTCACATTGGAAGTAGTAAAATAGCATAAGTCTTTTTAGTAAAATTATTATAGGATTGTTTTGCTATATTGTGACCTTAATAAATAAGCAATTGTATCACACGCACGCACAAATAAAAATAAAAGCGTAAAGTATGTATATGGTAACTCATTGTGTATAAGATCGTCATCCGTTAAAAATAAACATATATTCTATTTGTTTGTATCACTTCAGTAGATATAAAAACAGAAGCGTGTTTACATAAGAAGTGTAAACTATTACTATTACTATTATATTTAGAAGATTGAGACCGAGCGATTTTATTGTGCGCGTAGCTGTATACTAATCACAAACAAACAATAATTCATAGAAACTAAACTAGACATATTTTATATATCTCTCTCTCTATGATCAAAATGTATCTTTATATTTATATATTGCGATAAAAGATAAATTAATGTTTCAATTTGTAATTGTGTATATTTTTATTAAAATATACATAAAACTTAATTCTCCTCTCTTTGGCTAGATCGTGTTCAGTGTAATGCGATGACTAAAACATATCGCAACACAATATATTGCAAATATATATTCAGTTGTAAATAATACTGACTTTTAGAGACTAGAAATAAATAAGTAGCTTTAAATATTTTCTACTTTAAAAATAAAATATACATACATATACAATATTATATTGTTTTTCTATCTCTCTTTTTTTGTATAATAAATTATATACATATTTTCGTTCAAAAATTTCAATTATGTAATTAAATTTATATATTATTTATATATTATTTGTTTGATAAAATTTTGTGAATATGTAAGTAACAAAACAGACTAAATATAAGCATATCTTTTTGTCTATTTTTATAACGAATTAGAATTATCAACGTAATCGCTCTGTTGCTTTTGATAGTCTCTTATCAGGCAACTTATGAATTTTGTCCTTGTAAAAACGTTTGACAGATGCGATAGTCATCAAAATTTTTAAAAACCTATTAACATATAATATAAAACCTATTATTATATAACGTGAGTTTTTAAATTTCGAAAGATTCAAAAATATGATATGCAGACTGAACATTTTCTTTACTTTACTTTTCTTATTCTGCTATCAATAAATAATACGAAAAGATTTGTTGAGATATATATTTACACGATATACACGTGTATATATATAATTTTTCACAAATTTCGAAAGACATTTAAAATTATTTCTAGTAACATCCAAATTGCTCCTTCGGCACATTTACTTCTTAGTAAATTTATTCTAATTATCTCTTTTTACTTTGTTTCTTTCTATATGAAAAAAAAAGATATTTACATCAAGATCCCAAGAGATTTCTTGATGTTGGATGTTTCGGGCAACGAGAGAGCCCACTTTCTCAATCCCGTTAACAAAACTGAACTTGTGACCAATATAGCACCCCCCACGGAGTATCGGTTCGGTATCTCGTTAAAGAATAACACCTGCCAGAAGAACGCGAAGACGATGTCCGTGGATCTCGCTATGGCCACCGGACCGGCTTGCTCCATCTGAAGCGCCAGTGTCAATAGGATCTGACCCGCGAAACTGAACAAAGCAAGCGCGACTACCAAAAGTCTGTCTGTGCCACAGCGTGGCAAACACAAAGCGCCGATAGCCCATGATATAAGCGTAGTTTGTATCAAGGCAAATGAGCCAAAGTTAGTCATTATAACGGAGAAATGAAGACCCTTTAACGCGCGTAGCAAGACGTACGCATTTGCTCCGAATAAAGTGGCCGAAAAAGCAGCCACGGCACCCCACAAATCCACGTGCTCCGGCTTGTTATGACCGTCTGAAAGAGATTCTACCATGTTACCGAAAATCAGCGGCGGTCGCGTTATCAGTACCACACCGATCAGCGTAAGACACACGGTGATAACGTTAAACAGACCGCAGGGCTCTTTCAGGAATATCCGCGCGAATATTGCTACAAACACCGGAACGGAAAACACAATAACAGACGCATCAGCCAACGGCATATGTCTGAACGCGTAGAAACTCAACATAAGGCCGGTTGTGCCAATGAAACTCCTCAAAATAAGTATTAACCTACGTCCCTTTGGAAACGGGTGTTCGCCCTTATAAATTACAATCGGTATTGCCGGCAGCAGTACACCCACAAATCTAAAGATTGCCATTTCTGTGGGATTTATCTCTACTAAACTTTTAACAATTACGCTACATAATGAGAAGAATAGAGATGATAGTGTGGCTAACAGCAGACCCAAGTAAGGGCATGATTTACAAACATGTGTCAGAAACATGACACAAATCTATACAGAAGAATATGAACTTTAAAAGTCAAGTTTCCAAGTAAATCATGAAAGAAACAATTAAAAAACATAAAAAAAACAGACACAAAGAGATTGATACTTTTTCGAAAAACTAGTTTATATTTCTATGACTTTATTTATACAACCAATTCAAATTCTACATAATATAAATGTCAGAGAATTTTGTCACTTACTTGCGATACTTGCAACACATTAAACAAGTTGTACGTAACCAAGAAATCGCATGACGTCGCCCAGACGGAAGACTGAGAACAATCAACGATTTTCACGATTGATTTTCTGTACTGTTGCACATTAGACTCGTGTCTTTTGTATTTATAGCCGCTAATTGTTTATATTTAGCGGTCGTCAAGTCCGTGCCATCGACAAGAGTCGATAATTACTGGCAGTTATCGCTTTGCGAATTTATTATTTTGTTCTTAATGCACAACATACGTTTATCTTTCCATAAATGCATTTTCAAAATTACTGTCGAGCATAAATACTACTTGTGTCAAAAGTGACAGTACAAATCTCGGCAACGACGGGAAGACTTTCACCGTTTGTATGTTGTGTCTTGTGTCTGTATGGTCTGTAGTCTGATCATTTTTGCATCTTTAGATCATTGCCGTAAAAAAAAACATTCCTTCTGGATTTGATTTACTTGCACTTTCTGCACCTGTACTTCTTTTTTTTTGAAATTTATATAGTTAGGTCTCTTTACCATTTGTAATCAATAATAATACAAAATTGATTCTGGGAGCGGCCTATCTACATACGACGAATACGCGTGTAACAAATCTCGTGGATTTGACAAATCACGTTGGTCGATTGGTTCCTTTACCAACGTGATGGATTCATTCCATGAGATATGCAACTTGCATATCTCAATCTATCTTTCCGATTAATTCGGTTCTGTTCCGTGTTATGCGCGCGCGCTTTGCCGCGCACTTCAATGCGTTCGAACTCGGCCAATCGTGACTAAGTTTTACTTGGCGCAACGATCGCGAGTGTAGGTCAAGATTACAATGTTCCTTTGCATTGGTCAATTTCCCAAACATAACCAATGCGATTGAACAATGTGGATGCGACCTATTGTCGCATGCGCTCGTGATTGTTGCCAAGTGAGATTTTTTGCCTCTATAACGGACACACGATACGGAGCGAGACTTCTCTCATTCAAATCAGGTAATTTTCGCAATTTTTGTTGTTTTCCACGTAAATATCTGTGATATGCATGTGCCACAAAGTGTTGGGCGTTTGTAAAATAACAACTAACCGACTTGCGACAGCAGAAACTCGAGCAGCAGGTGCAATTTTTTATCTGTGATTCCGTTGTTTCGAAATGCATAATTTCGCATAATCTCATACAATTATACCGATCTATTTAGCGTAAGAAACTGTGTTATATTCTAGAAAATTTACTGAGAAATGGTGACAAAATAGTGTGCATACTACGTCTGAAACAATTCATCGTTAGTGGATATGTAGCAGCAATAAAGCTTAGCAGTGTGCTTTTGATTATTGCTAAATGAATAATAAAAAACTCCACTAGGATACTTATATATAATAATAAATAAAGTAAATCATTAAAATTTTTTTCTACTTGTACAGTAGATCATGCAGTACTTAATATATTTGTTAAACTTGCTAGAAATATAATTTTATATTACATTTTTTCACACTTATATAACTTATTTGTATCTCAGGGAGAATAGTTAATTTATCTAAAGGTGATTTTAAATTTTAAAAATACGGTATTGGATAAATTATCATTATGGTATTATAAATTTATTATGTATTAGTGATTTGTACAGAAACAACTAATTGCACAGATGCACAGAAAATGAAGAAAAGGCAAATTAGTGCTAGTGGAATGATACAAGTATCTAATACGTGCTAAACTTTCATGGATGAGTAACTCAGACATCTGTAAACAATTTTCAAGTTGTTAAGTGATGGTAAGACCAAAATTCGTCCATTACGCGCATATTCCCTACCAGAAAGTTCTCCCACTGTAGCCATTGGCTGCTAGCGAATATTTCGCGCGCTATCTCTACTTCGCCTGCTTTTCTTCTCCTGTGCGCAGACCGAGAATATTCTCTCATTGAACATAGTGTAGTCATGAATAACAGCAAATCTTATATGAAGGGAAACTCTTGTTCTCGGCTAGTTCAAAGCGAGTCAGTCACATGATGGCGCTTTGATCGAAGGCGGAATTTATCGTCTCGCACCTTGTTACACATTACGGAGTAAAAATGAAAATAAATAATTGAACAGCGTAGAAAAAACAAGGTAATTGCTTTTGTATGCATACATTATTACTCGCGTAGCAATTATATTGTAACTACGAACGAGATACATCGGTCATGATTTTCTCAATAGATTTGTTCTACGATGTTTGTTGGCTCATCCTATTTAGAGTGGATCGATATAGACTCAAAAGATGAATGCGCTAATTATCGTTGAATATTGAACGCGATTATTATCCAATCAACCGATGCGGAAATGTGTTTAAAACTTAATCACGCTCTATTCAATTCATCAAAGTGAAGTAGCTTAAATGATAATGGCCAATTAATCACTTTAGTTTATGCGCTTCAACAGTAAGTAAAAAGATGTGTACATGTACGTGTGTCTAAAATTTGAACATCGCGATGACGCGCTAATATTTTAATATGACTGGAAATTCACAGAGATGAATTGGATTAATCGCGCGGAAGGAAAATAAGGTATTGTATTACATATATATTATCTGTTTTATTCACCAACTCTAATCAGCTTACACATTACGATTCTTACAATATATAAGAAATATATATATATGTATATATATATATATATTTGTATGTATATATTTAAATGAGAGAATACAGCATAACTACAGGAACGTATGTTTCTTCTTTTCGTAAATTTATATATTTATATAAAAAAAAAAAAACTTGCAACACCGCGCTGGGATTTTTCTGCAAAACCTTTCCCCGCCCTGGTAAATCGTTTACCAACGTTTACTCGCGTCCAAGTGCTTCGTTACGTAAATGCGTATTATTGTCTCTTCTATCCGTAAAAAGACATTATTGAAGAAAAAACCTAACAAGGGAATATCAGTACGTGCAGAGAGAAAGAGAAAATCCGCATGTATTTATTAAATATTGCTTTTAAAATCACTTACAAAATCGATAAAAAAAATTGAAATAAAAAAATCCTCACGTACATATAAAAATAGAATATAGAATATGTAATGACACAACCAGCGATTACAATCTCACATTCGTCTCTCACATTCGTATTTAGCCGCGCACGTAACGGACTGAAATAACGTAAGTATTACGCTTGACAGACGCGACTGACAAGTTGTATAATTAATCAGATGTGGAGTCGATATATATACTTCTATAGAACAACCTTTCCGTGTGTAAATACACTTCTCTCAACGAGAAAAACGCTATACGTGACTTATTTGGTTTGTGTATCGCCGCTTTCATCTTTTTTTTTTCTCGTGCGCAGCATCCGACAGTTAAAAAGAGCGCGAGATAAGCAAGATATTTATTTCTGTATGTGCGGAAAACACGCATGCACCTAATTATGAATTACCTCTCTGCAATCTCGATTTTACTATTTCATAAAAGGAGCTCTAACCTGTGAAGAGAAAGAAAGATACACAGATGTACACAGATGAAAATATAACGCGCATATATATATGTGTACATTTGTATATATATATATATATTTATATTTATATATATACACACACACACATATATATATTTATATATTTATATATTTATATATCTTAGTTACATTTCAAAGTTTAAAATCCTTTTGAAATATAAAGACGCATTAAACTCTGTTGATTGCCGTTCGAATTAGTATAGGAATTTTAAATTAATTACAATTAATTACAAAATTAATTAAATCGTTTAACGATTTAGCGCATCAAAATAAAAAAAAAATAAATTTTGCAGTTAAAACAGAGAGCGTAAATTATTTTACATAATTAAAATCAATTAAAGATATTTTGTTTCGAATTTTGTATCCGTGTATCTTCCGCGTGTGTACTGTATATCTTGGCTTTTACATTTTTTTCCAGCAACATTTTTCCGGAGAGAGACGCATCAGGTAAACGTTGTAAACAATCGTTTGATCGAGAAGTGAGATAGGAAACAACAACAAAGACATAACTATATATGTTACAAAATATATGTTCCCAAATCGCTTGCTTTTTCGGACAACGTGCGCTAACTTTTTAAGCAGTCAACGTCTCCGTGTTTTTCGGAATCTCATTGTTGAACTCCTCGATCGTCTCGGCGCTCTCTGTCGCTTCCGGTTTCGCCGTTATCGGCTCGACGTCGCCGATCGACAGAATGGTGTCGTTCTGCGGCTTCACGTCGATAATGCGAATGCGGAATGCGGTGCCGCCGTTCTCGTCGCCCGATGTGTACGTCGTCTCGTTGATGGTCACCACGTGTCCGTTAATGATCTGCAATCAGACGATTTACGTGCGACTCAGATCGGCAATCAAGATAATCGGGGAAAAAGAATCATACGTTTAAATTAGATTTCAAAGAACAAATTATCCCAAATCTCAAAATATATGTTAGAAAAACTCGACTCGAGAACGAATCGATTTACGATATAAATATTTGGACACCGTTTTTTTTTTTTAACGTCAAACAATTTAATCCGTTCTGTAACGATACACTGTCACACAGATTGTATAATATATGCACATGCATGAAAGAGCTCGACAGGCGTGCAAATGGATTGCTTAAACGTTTTACAGCTGCGTAACCGACAAACGCATCATCAAAATTAATTAAGCTCTATTATTTAAGAACTTGCAACCGCTGCGTAAGTTCGCTCACGCTCGACACATGACGCCGCGCGATACAATGCACTGGTTTACTCTGTTAACAAGGAGATATAACGCCTCGTGAATTATGTGAGCCGCTCTATTTAGTGAACTTTCTACGCGTCGTGAAAGCGCGAAGAAAATTTTCGATATTTTCCCGCGGAAAACGTCGAATCACGTTTTAATCTCACTCACGTCTTCTTCGCGTTTCGTTGTATAACCGCTTTATTTCGCATTTACACTATTTTTACCAAAATCCCGAAAAAAAATACTGTCACGAGTTTTATGTCAAAAAGAAAGAATTAAAAAATTAATCCAAGAAAATGCTTTGCGCACAAACGTATTGTAAAAAAATAATAATAATAACTACACGCAAACGAAAGCATTTCATAAATTAACGGAAGAATAAAAAAAGGTTTCCTCTGACACGTGCGGATATAGTTTCGGAAAAGACCGATCTCGCCCCGTTCCTTCCTCTCTCGCTCCACCTCGCGCGAATATTCTCGCAAAACGACGGTCGCTTTTGCATATGCAGAGCGCGGTGTCCGAGAAAAGGGAGTCCGCGAAGCTCTCGCGAGGCGCGACGAACTTTTCGGCGACGCGGGTAGTAGTTATCCGCTTCCGTTGCTCGCGCTTTGTGTGTGCGGCAAGTCGCATTAAGCGCGCTAAGCGACTTACATATCAGAGAGCGATGGCGTCGCGCAGATTCCGAGCGTGTAACAATACGGCAACGGGAAATGCAGTAATCCGATCACACATACACGCGCGCGCACAGACACACGTAGACGTACACACATCGCGCTATCGCGGTGCACTTGGCGTTACCGGTTGCCCATTGTTAAGACTGTCCCGTGCCGTCCTTCGCGTCCGTCCCGTCGTCGTGTTCCACACCATCCACCTATGTAAGTATATACACGTGTATACGTGGATCGCCGACGATGCATTATCCTCGCGACGCGTCCGACGCGACGCTGCGCTTCCTCGCGTGTCGCCGGGAATTATTTTAACGTTGCATTAAGCCTCAGGTCACTTCAGCGCGCGCGCGATCGAATAAAACCTACACGAAAATTCAATGCCTCCTTTCATGCTAATTTGTCGCTCTCTAGCCACTTCGGAAGACCGTGCTACTATCTTTAAGCTTAAAAGTCAGCACGGAACACACACACTCTCTCTCTCTTTCTATATCTCTTGCGACCGGTGTCATCAATTAATTCCCTCTTTTTTGACGGCTCGAAATCTGGCGCTTTAGAACACAACGGGAGGGTCGGGAAGAGCGATAATTTCACCGATTAACTTGATGCCCGAGAATTTGAAAAACCCCGCACAAGAAATTGATTCCTAAGAATTATATCTACGGATTTACTCACCTTAACGGTGGAAGTCGTGTTTGCGCCGTCAGGAATCTTAATGTTCGTGATGTCGGGCATGTTCCAGAAATAATTCAACATATTTTGTCTGAGTCTGTTTACAGCGTCTGAAAAGAAAATAATAAAAGAAAAATGAAAAAGAGAAAAAGATTTCTGTCTCTCGAGACTGTGTAATGCGCGATGACACACGTTTTTCTCATTTGTGTGTAACGCCGGTGTGAATTATGTTTTCACGTAATTTTTAAATTGTCCCGCTTGATTTTATCTGCAAATGTCAGCGACAAACAATCCGATAAAGTGCGCTTGATAATGCACGAATTTAAATCCTCTGTTTAAATAAAATTAAAAAAAAAAAAACCAAAAACAAAATATTCGTCAAGTGTTTGGAGGAGTGACGTGCTTATTAGGAGCGCAGACGTGTGTCGCAACAAAATTGAATTTTAACAAATGAAGCGTACGAGTTCGCAATTGAAGTTTGCGCGCGAGTGTGATGATTTATAATATTCATATTGAAGAAAAAAAAACGATTGATTCGAGAAACTAAGTTCGCGACAAACGGTCTCGTCAATTCAATTATCTATCGGCCGATACACATGTACGGATACAACTGTCTCACAGAACAAAGTCATGTTCCGGCAATAAATCATATCTTTGTCGTCGAATTTCCTTTACCGAAATGAAATTTGATGTGTCAACTATAACAAAAGAGTGGAAAAATATATATATATATATTTTTTTTTCTTCTCTTTTCACGAAAAATTATATTCAATAATTAATGTTCTCTCTCTCTAAATTTACAAGAAACAACGGCTTATGTCGCACGAGTTGCCGTTGTCTCGCGCGAATTTCATCCGGCACTTGTTTACTCGACAGGCGTTTCAAGTTCCTTGATAAGTTCTTTACACTTTTGCCTCACGTTAAAGATCGCATTACATGCAGCTGTGCACAAGATCGGCGCGCGTAGTATTGATGCGACGCGAAGTACCACACTCCCCGATTGCCGGGGACTTTCGTACTGTGTATTTCGCGTCGACTGTTTCGCCGTTGTTTCCGCCTAGTTACCGTTTCGTTTCATTTTAACGACCCAATAGCGCTTTATTGCGATTCGGCGTGAATCAGGTCGCGGCGCACACAAGTATTCGCGAGATAGCGAGTGAGGGAGAAAAAGAGAGAGAGAGAGAAGACCGCGACAGTCAAGAGTCGAACGACGCATCAAACAACAAATGAGGGTAGTAATGCGCTCGTGTGTCTCTCTTTTCAGATCTCGCAAAAAGAACCGCGTTCACATCGCAAGAGAATCGCATTCCGAGAGTAAGCGCAACGAACGTAATAAACAGGGACCATTTACTCGGTCGCGCGTTTGCGCTGCGATCTAAAATTGTTTCTTTAAACGATTCAAGCGACCGCATTGATTGATACTCTCATTTGAACACCGGCGGATAATTTTGCGTTTCTCTTGCTCTCTCTCTCTCTCTCTCTCTCTCTTTCTCCTTCTCTCTGTGTGTAGTATTTATTAAATTCTCCACACACACACATACATTTTAATAATAAATTCTTCGCAATTCTGTCTTTCTCTTTTTTAGACGAAAGCGTCGTGACTGTTTCTTTCGGGTCAGTTTTTTTTTCTTTCTAATATATAATGTACATTTTTTCTGAATAAATGTTTATGTATATACAAGATTATTTATATCTCTTATACATGTCCGCGAAATCGCATGTCGTTATGCAATTCCCGCGGTTTGCCGATAAGACGACGTAGTCGTTATAAATAAAATGGCGCTTGATCCCGCGCGACCTAATACTTCGTAAAATGTAATGATAATTTATGATGTCGCAATCGGATGGGCCACGTGTACATATATGTATGTATATATAATATAT
>QVNZ01023366.1:0-23279 GCA_014825645.1 Pseudomyrmex dendroicus | reverse complement strand
ATAAATAAAGTGTAAATTTACATAGATCTACTTATATCTGTTTAGATCTACTGTATATCTATTTAGATCCAAGTTGGATCTAATTAGATTTATTTTTCTATTTTTTTATCTCGTTAGATTTAAATTAGATCTACTTAGATTTAATCCATTTTTTCCGGATGCTGTTATATTAGCTTTTTTTATACGTTCTGCCCTCCTTAGCTAAAATATCCTATCTATCATATCGAAAGAGAAAAAAAAACCGAGGTTTTTTTTTATTCTTTTTTTGTGCCATTAGCAGTTAGAACAAATAAATTATACACTTTTTAGATGTCTATAAAGCCTTTAGGATTTTCTAGCTTCATTTAGAAAATAAAACATGTGTGGAACTTCCAATATTTCAATATATCTTGAAAAATGCAAAAATAAGAGATAGGACATTTTAACTAAGGACGGCAGTGTTACGGGTAACACCGTGAGCGCGCCAAGCGCGTCGGGCTGTAAGACAGCCCGATGCATGCTCATTCGCGGATCTTTGTTAATTAAGATCTCGATAACTATTTGCAAATCTCGCAAATTAGTATAGGATTCAGTTCACTCTTTCTATCTGCCTACGAGAGATTGTACATCAACTGTCGGAAACCTTGTATATAATATGTATACACACACGCATCAAAACGCGATCGCGTGAATCAGCCGATAATTTATATCTCGAGCGATCAAGGTGTGTTTCGAAGAAAAACCTAACGTTTGGAGCAAACAAATTAATTTATTCATAAAGTAGCTAACGATAGAAGAAGACAGCTCTGCAATTTTTAAACTTTTTGCAAAATAATCAGTTCCGTTACTTTATTACATGTTCTGCGAACTCATCATTAATTAATGACAGAGTCAACAATATCGGCACTTTCTCGCGTGTATTCGCCGATCGTGCTCGCGAGATACGTTTATTTGTCTCGGTTTTCACAACGAGCGTGATCAGCGGTGTCGCTTATCGAACGAAACACGACATGGTTTTTGATTGCTGTGAATCGTTGTATCTAATCGAGATGATACGTGTGAAAAAAAATCATGCGACAAATGAAACATCACCTGATACACAAATTGAATCCTGGTAGACGGAAAGTTTCCACTTTTTTTTTTTTTTTTTGTTTGCCGACAAAAGTGAACGAACTCTCGAAGAATTCTCGGCGGCACTTTTGAGTTTTGCTAAGATAACCGATTCGCATCAGACAGGAACGCACTGTCTCGCGTTCGAAATGCACTAAAGCCTGTTGCGTCAAGATTTTTTCATTTGCACATATGCCACATCTCATTTCATATTCTAATTTTCAATGTGACTATCGCAATAACACAATATGCGGAAATGTTACAGAGGACATCTCTCATATACAAGGACGTGTTAATTAATGTTTTTGTTATAACGCTACACAATGAGTGTCCAAAGTCTTAAAGGAAGAAAAATAATTTATATGAAAAACTAATTATTTAAAACGTGTGATTTCTTCAAGATCTTTTAAAAGCGACTTTTTGCAGTAAACGCGAGAAATAAATTAATAGATATTACATGATGAAATTATATTCAATTTGCAAAAAAAAAAAAAAAAAAAAAAACGATTATCGCAATGACTCGCGCAAAAAAGCTGGCAGCTTTTTCAGGCTCTAAAAAAGTAATAGTTCTTATTGCATTTGGTCAGTTTGGATCGCGAAATTCAAAGCGGTTGCCGGACACACGAACTGATTTCCTAAATGCAACAGGAAACATTGATTAATGCGAAGAACTCTACGAAATCCTTCTCTTCGAAATTTACATGAATGACAGCCTGTTCTCTGCGCTCGAGAATATGCAGATGCCGGGTATAAATCTTTGGGACGATGCGAATCGAGCGGAAATTTCCATTTGCGTTCGACAAGCGTTCGCGAGCTGTTGCTAAAGCGAATTCGCGAGACGCTCGGTGACCATGACGAAGGTTATCGACTCGAGGAATCACTCGATCTACAGCTCACACACGATGTGTGGTGCTATTTCTATTACATGATCAAGTTATGTAAACTATGTAAAGCAAACACGCGATACCGACAGTTCAAATATTTAATGTACTCGCTTTGAGAGGAAATAAACGCCTCTTTGTCTTATTTTCTTCGCAAGGTTTTGCGAAGATTGTCATTTGAAGAAGACTGTCTTGTGAAGTTTCTTTTGGAACAAATTTAATATGCAATAAAAAAAATTGTCCGTAATCTTTACACAACCTTTCTTTCAATTCTAATAACTACTTCATGCAACACCTGAAGAAATGTTAAAAACATCACTCAGAGCAAATGTGTTAGTCGCAATGAATGGAAACTTAAATTTCACATATAAAAACAAAAGAAAAAACATTAGAGTAACATGCATTCATGGAATACTACTTACCATTATGAGGAAACTCTCTGCCTGGCTAGGCACGCGAATCAAAACTTAGTCAGGACCAAATTAAAACACCATTTGGTGTTCTCGCACAGCGATCGGCCACCGTGTTTGTGCGATTGCGATAAGCAAATTTCTTCGTCAGTTTTTTCTGTGCACTAATATCGTAAGAATTACCAACGAAATGAATACTGCACGGATAATACTCAAGAGAGATTGTGCTTCAGATTTAAACCCTTCTTCTCTTTATAAAGTTCTTAAGGTATCTAAAATCTGAAAGGAAAATAAAAGGAACATTATTTGTCTGCTCAATTTGTTGCTAATGACATTTGAATGAGAAAGGAAAAGGAAAGAGATACTCGATTAGTCTTAATAATTGAACTCAGTTCAAGAAATATGCACAAAATGCTGACAAATTATTGTTATATTGGCCGCGTAATGAAGTTGTTTGCTATTCGATTATTGGATTGCGTTGCCGTAAATATGTCACGCAATTTCTTAACAATCTAGCTTAAACGATGATAAATTGTTTCTACACGAGCGTTTTAAATTTTCTTTTTCTTTATTTGATGATAAATGACTTTGTAAGTTCCTATTTGCTGTACATACTGGTCTGATTTTACATCCATTTGAAACTGGATTTCTTTTCTGTTTTACAATTCTGGTTTTCTTATCTGTTTTACAATTTTCATTGTATTGTATAATTTTATTTTATTATGTAGAAGGAATATGTCAGCAAGTTTGTTTAAAAGTTATAAAAGTATGTTTAATATTAATATTGTTTATTTGTATTTATAGAGATTATTGTAAAAAATAAGTTGTATTTATAGAGATCATCATCAATCATTTGTATTTATATAGAGGTTATTGTAAAAAATCTTTTTTTTTAATCTAGATCTGTCGATTTTAAAATTCAATCGTGAATCTATTCTTCTTATTTATGGCGCAGCCTTATTGAGAAGAACTGGAGAATTCAAATAACCACGATTATTCAACTATCGCGTTGCTCGAAACTATTATTACACGACATATTTATAATCGCGTGCTACGTAACGAGATAATTCAGTACACGCGCAAACAATAAAAAAGAAAATGTTATCTTCACTCAATAGATCTTTTTATATTGAAATCTTACTGTGACTTTTTTCGCAAACTCTGCAAGAAGATTGAGCGTATTTTCATAACGTTACATAAACGCGTCTTCCATTGAAATGCCAATCTCGTTTTATGTCGTTTTTAATTTTATTTTAATAAAAAAAAAGAATTGTATGTAACTACTCACCGCGTATATCGACAACATAAAAAAGATATATCTGAATAAAATAGAAAACTGAAATCAAATCACAAATGTGATCACATGCGCGGAATCAGCGCTTATCTCCTGGCTCAGTGAAATATTTCACTAGGTAGTATATATCCTGTTGTTGTCAAACCTGTAACTCTCTTTAAAACACGTATCAGCGCGCTTTGCGTTTCTATGTGAATCGTCGCTACATAAAATTCCCAACTTATCCCGGTGCATACAAAATCCACTTTTGCATGTAGCTAGCGAGAGAGTCCAACAACGTGTCCCACATTCAGATTTAAAATTATCTTCCTATGTTATCTACAAACGTTCTCGTATATTGATCATTTTGTTATTGGTGTTCCCGATAAACCTCCTCTGCTTCACCATGTGGCCACCTGTCAATCGAGTCTGAAAAGAACGAGAATTGTGTTAGAAATATCTATACAAATATACAGTACAAAAAAAATACTACAAATTTATTTTATATTAAAATGCATTAATGTGAATTTAATATATACTATTTATTGTTTACAGAACAACATTAGAATACAAGATGCGAAGATCGAGCTTATATAACGCACGAAGAGGTCCCCGTTTTCTAACATCTGTCAGGTAACTTCGCTTTTACACCGAAGATCGCTCGCATTGCCGGTCGAAGACACAACAGGAAAATTTACATAAACAAAAGATAATTCTTAGCGGCACGTTTATCACTGCCAACACCGAGATAAACAATACACATATTTAACTTTTCTAAGAAATATAACTTCTTTTTTTTCTTTTTTTGAACCTCGCAATCGTGATATACATATTTCTCGCGATAAGAACGAACAACCGACAATTCTTTATGTCTTTTATGTCTACATATCTATATAATGTACTTTAGATATATGACGTTGTGTGTGGCGGGTTAATTTGGCTAAATCTAAAATATACTACGAGCTCCAATTTTTTTCAATTACGATATGTCTGCGAGCTTGTCAGCCGCTTCGCGCCGTTTGCTTTAAATTAGTTCATGCAATTTCCTATGTGTTTATCAGTCTCACGGACTTACGTAATCGGAGAGACAAAGAAATAAAAAGAACAAGAATACGTACACATGCATGCACACGGAAAAAAAAGACTTGCTAGAATAGCAAGAAATTAGTTGCTATATGGCAAGCAAGAAAAACTTGCTAAGCTTATTGAGATTTATGTTTTGCCAACAAAACGTTTCGTTGATAAAACAAAAACTTCAGTAGACTCAACAATTTTTCTTGCTGATCATATAATAACAAAACTTGTTTTTCCGTATAAGTATCGTTGCTACTGTGTTAGGCAACGCGCGCATCAGCGTTTTCTCCAGACTTTTCTAATTATCTTTAATTTATAATAACGACAGTAGTGATTCGTTTAAGAGGGTACTGGATACCGACTATAGAGATCTGTAAACCAACGTTTCTAATATTTTTTGTATCGTATTTACTGTATCAAATCCAAAATGCTTCTACAGAAATAAGTAAATTGTGCTAAGAGTTTGCGGTTGTTCTTTGAAATGTCAGCATACATTTTTTCTTATACAGTTTTTTTCTGTAATCTCACCTTATATTTATGTATGTAGAATTATTTCTAAGTTTATATATGTATTTGAACTGAATTAGCGCACTAAGTACGACAAAAACAAATCGAATGAGACACTTATATTATGATTAAAATGTCTAGTTTAACAGAGAAAAAGAAAAATCGTGATGACAGTATAGGTTATCATATGCTAGCATTATGAATACAAAAAAGGGTTTAAAAGAGCATTATATACCTATTTTCAACAGCACTAAATAGTTGTTTATATTTATTTGCTTCTGTAGAAACATTTTTCATGCAGTAAATAAACTTAGAAATTAGAGAAATTTAGGTTTTTAAAACGTCGGTTTACAGGTATCTATCCAGTTTACAGGCCGGGCTCCAGTACTCTCTTAAAAGAATGCTGAAACAATAATGCTCCAATTTGGCCACCGCTACGCTTTTTGTGCTAAGTTCAAATTGACAAAAAAAACCCAATGGACCAAACCTTGTCCGTTTCGCGTATCTCTTTTACCAGAAAGCTCTCTCCCCTTCCACTCCACAGCCATTGGCTGTCAGCGGATGTCCCGCCAATCTCGCACGCAACGCTATTCTTACTTTGCCCGCTTTTTTTTTTTTATGCGCAGTAACATTTTCTTCTCGATTTGAATCTAATATAATAGGTAGCCGTCTAGCAGGTAGCGCCCTCTAGTCAGACCGAAACAAAGATAGATGACATGACAGAGACAAGGATAGACGTACGTGTCTCTCCGGCTGTTTCTGCTAAAACTGCACTAATTTTATTATTACACTCTTTTCTTTTTTACAAACTTCAAAATCCTTTTCAAAACATTCAAAATATTCGTTTATGTCACCAGAATGGCCTGGACAAGTTTTGTTGTGATTTGTACTGCCAATTTTGTATACAAAGTGAAAATGTTGTCTATGCGCTAACAGTTCATAAACGTTTTTTCGTTTTTTTTGTTGATTTTTGTCCAGATCATTTTTTTAGCATGTTTTCTTTTATTCCGAAGACGCGTTTTTTATTCCGATCAACGAATGTAGAATAAGTTGTGCAATAAAAAATATTAGTAAAACAGGATGGCTCAGCATCCTCTTAAGTCTCGTGATTAATTTATATAGTCTCTCACAGCGCTTAGAGCTTTGTACGCGCGATCAATAAGAAATGAACGAGCGGTACAACAGCAATAAGCATCATGTACACGCAATGCGGTCCGTCTTATAGCACTTGTTTCACCGCAAGTTAGCGGTAAATGCTCGCACGCTTTTATTAGACTTGATTCGTACAGAAAAACTTACGACGAGATCGCGTTCTGCGATAACGAAGCGAAACGCGAGTTTGTTCTTGTCACTAGCAAGCGGTGTCTATAAAATATGCTCGTAAAAAACGTTGGGAAACCACGTTTCGTTAAGGACAATTACGATAAATGTAATCGCGGTACATGAACGAAGAGAGAGTGAGCGTTAATCGCTGCGTTAATCCGCGGAGTGAGAACAAAAGCATGTTCGTGAATTGCGTTGGATCTGCACCGTTGTAAACGACGCTTTGAAACAGTGCGATTAGCGATGAAACGATGATATGCCGATGCGATCAGAATAATGACCATCTCGCAGAAAACGACCGCGCATAATCAAGTAATAAGCGGACGTCGGTTACCAGAATTACCGAATATTCGATACTCACACTCATCAGGTACGGGCTGTGTTTCCGCGCCAGCAGCTCGATAATACTTTTAACGGCCTCGTCAGCCGACGATAGCGATATTCATTTAAGTACAGATGTAAGGATTTTTAACCTGAAAAAGAAAAATGTTAGATGAAGAAACTGCTGATATAAATACGCGTATTCTGACGAGAGATTGTAGTTTAAAAAATTTATTATAGTTTCTTTTTCTTTTAATTAAATAATTTGCGATTAATTTGTAATGTATGTTTTGCAAAAGTAAAATTATTTTGCTGAAGTAGAAAAACAATTATCGGTATACAAAGATGATATGTAGAGAGAATGGAAGATTTAAAATAAGATGGGATTTTATAGACAGCCCAATACTGGCGCGATATTGGCAACCAATATTGGAGTATATTGGCCGCCAGTATCGATTCGTACTGGCAAAATGCTGGGATAATAAGTCTGGCGCGATACCGATCATCGACATTGCGTCGATACTGGAATTTAACATCACGCTAGTATCGTGTACCTGTACTATTTCAGTATATCGGTAACCCGTACCCGGCGGTATCTCCGACGCAAAACAATTTCCAAGTCTCAAACGCGGCTCTAAAACTCAATTTGTATTCATCGAGATGCATGTGGATCGCGTTTGAGACTGAAATGTTTTTGCGTCAGAAATCGAAAGTGCCGTCCAGTGTGGGTTACCAATGGCAAAAACCTCAACTGAATAGGTGCATACGATCTACTTTCATCTTACATTTTTGATTTGTGTATGCACGCATCGTGCGCGAGCAATACTTCCCACTTTAGAAAAAGCTTCTGATTTGTGATATGGATGGAGATTTTTGTCAAGCATCCGGCGGCGACGGAGAAATTTTTAAAATCATCCGAAACTTCGACACAGAGAGATAGCGCGAACTTGCCGAACTCATAAAAAATTCTCTTCCGTCAGAGAACGAACGAGTTACGAAGATGCCACGAAAAGTCGTCGTCGTCGTCGACGCCGCCGCCGCCGCTACCGGGTGTCTCGTTCTTATTTGCATCTCAATCGCAGCCTAACGTCTCCCCTGGCAACGGCTATGAATTTTATTTCGGTCTCATATTTCTGGTCCCTATTGTGGTGTGCAAGGCGCAACGCGCCGCGCACTCTTTTGCTATCAATCATCTCCGTCGTCGCCGCAACTCGCCACCTCGGGGCTATATTCTGAACTTTTGCAGTGTCCCGCGCGAGAAGGCGACGAGTCTTCGACGTTTTCCTCGCTTGCGCGAATTTTCACCTATCCCGCACTTTCCTTCCCATCCTGCTTTACCGCCCACGATCCCGCCGTCGCAAACAAGAATTCCGCAAACGCCCTCGGGGCCGTGAAATACGTGAGGGATGCGCGTCTAGACGCCGGAGATCCTTCCGTGAGAAAATACAGAGAGCGGGTGATCTTCCTGCTTCTTTATCTCGGGAATATCTCGGTTAAACATCGCGACCAGAAATCTCGCCGGACGGACAAAACACACCGCGCGACATTCCGCGCATTTTCAATTTCGTCGCGTCTCTTCCGTTTCTGCGCTATTGTTGATCGTTTCTATTACGTATGTAGGAAAGTTTGTATGTAAAGTTCCGTGAGCGGAATTTTTTCTCGGAACGAGAGGAAGATATATACATATGTATTTCGAGAAAGCATCTCTCGAGGAATCATTTAAAGAAAATCGTTTATTTCTATTTTTTGGTTCAACATTTTTGGCACGCAGCACATTTTTCGCTATACGTGTATTGAGATAAAACTCGATAATATACGATTCCGCCTGCTTTATAAATGATAAAATCATATGTGATCAGCTCGTACGTCAGCCTTTAATCATCTCTCTTCTCGTCACAAAGAGCTTAGCTCGGGCAACAACATTGATTCGATATTATCGACTGAAATGGAGGAAGCCACGGAGGCTAAAACTCATATCAGCTCGTCAATTCGGGTTAAAGAAACGGCGGGAACACGAGGCTATTATTGACAGGCCATTCACATTCTCCCTCAATAACATATTCTATTAGTATCTAATCTTGACGCATTTTCTCCTTCTTTTTCACGCAACGATATCTCGTGAAAATACGGGAGAAAGCGAGACGTCGATCCCGCGTTTCAACCCCTTAGGGACATTCGTACGTCGCCTTAAAATAAAAAAACTCAGAAGAGTGTGTTTTCAAATATCGAGTAACATTCCGTTGATAGCGCTGTATGTAAAGATAAGTTTCTTTGAGGATTTTTAGGAAGATCGAGCGAAAGATTCGATTGATCACGAAATCGAAACAAATAGACTTTTGTTCTGCAATAAATCACTTACAATTTTTAAACACGCTTTTATTCGTCACAAAGTAGCCAGATGATATGTTAAATATGCAAAACGCGAATGTGACACGAGGGTTTTACGCAGCAAAAGTTTTGTTCCGAGACACTTTTTGCAGCGTAAAATAGTAACGCCAAGCGGTGTTACATAGCGTTCAAGCATTATTATCTGGTATCGATCAGACCAGTGGAAAGTGAATACGAGAACGTGATATGTAGAAACTCTCGAACACGGTGTAGCCAGTAAGAAAAATGCTTCAGGTTTAAAATTCGGTATACAAGTTTCAAATATATTTTAAAAAAAATTGCTTCCCTCTTAAGAGGGTACTGGAGCCCGGCTAAACTGGATAGAGACCTGTAAATCGACGTTTTAAAAACCTAAATTTCTCTAATTTCTAAGTTTATTTACTGCATTACATGAAAAATGTTTCTACAGAAGCAAATAAATATAAACAACTATTTAGTGCTTTTGAAAATGGATATATAATGCTCTTTTAAACCTTTTTTTGTATTCATAATGATAGCATATGATAACGTATACTGTCATCACACTATGACGTTGTTCTCATCAATTAGATAGTCAAACCATAATCTGAATGTCTCATTAGATTCTTTTTTGTCGTACTTCTGGCGCTTGTTCATTGTAAATACGTACATAAGCTTAGAAATAATTCTACATACATGAGTATATGATGAGGTTATAGAAGGAAACTGTATAAGTAAAACTTTATGCTGAATTTTGACATTCCAAAGAATATAAGCGCCAATTCTTAGCACAATTTACTTATTTCTGTAGAAGCATTTTAGATTTGATGCAGTAAATACGACACCAAAACGTCATAGGAGAAACGTCGGTTTACAACGTCTCTATAGTCGGTATCCAATACTCTCTTAAGCTGCTTTTTACTGTCTTAATATCGTTTAATCAATTGTTTTGTTTACATACATAAAACTGACTTTAAAGTATGCAAATATGTTCGATCGATCGATAAATCTTACGTGGTGCAAAATGCAACGCGATCCAATGACACGATAAAATTTCAGTGCTCTTTGAACATGTGCCGATTCAATTGTAAAAATCATGCAAAAATACGACGCATTGTAAAAAAAAAAACTCAAACTTTGCTGTGAAGTTTTTTAACGGAACAAGTTTTCGCGGAACATCGCGATGTTCAAATGTTCGCCCGCACGCTTACCGGAAACCTTCCAGATCGATAGCGCTCGTTCTTTGTCGCGAAAGAATTCCACGCAAGTTTCCGAACACAAACGAAAGATGAACTTCTCAAGTTGGCGAAGAGCGAATCGCGCGCATGCACAGGTCCGACTGGTCGTTCGGACGCGGCGTTTCTGTGCCTACTTGTTTTCTGGTTGCCACTTAGGTATATATATATAACGTGAATTATACGAGCTTGGCCTTCCACAGCTGTACATACTGCAGCGAGCACGATGTTACAACAGCGCGGACCGGCGGATCAATAATTCTGAAATTATTTGCTCTAATTGCAAGCCTAAGTTCTGATCGATAATTAACGGTTACTTTTGTGCTTGGTCAAATGTACAACAAATGTATAAGCTGCGGTAAAATTTGATAAATGTTTTTGAATGTAAAATGTAAAACTCCGTCTTAATGTAATTTCTATTTATCTATTTCTTTTTTATCTATATTGTAAGTTGCAGAAAATATTTTTTTCTTTCGCACTCTCAAGCGCGTGACGCAAGAAATTTTCGTCAGCGCTATTAAAGCTCGCTTATCGAGGTGACAAATAAAGCCTCGCAACGGGGAGTTCGTAAAATCGATATCGTTCCGAGAAAGCAGACATTACGTCATATCATCGATCCGAAGCGGCGAGCGCTGTCAAAAGCATCCGAACAGCACGTCGAGAGAGGCGTCGAGGATTATAGCAGATTCAATAAGATTCCCGGCTGCCCTAAAGCGTACGCGACACATGCATCGCACGTTTCCCCACGAGATCTCGAAAGGGCCAACTACGCGGCGGGAGATCCTCCCGCGTAAAGACGACGGGAGAACGGGAGCGAAATGGCGCGATAGATATCGAGGAGACGTCACGTTCGCGCGACACGGAGCTTTTCGGCAGCGAAATCCTCGTCGGTACGTGGCATAAACGTCGTCGGCACGACCGCTTCGGGCCGTGTCAGATTTTGCAAAACGACGCTAATAGAGGCGAGTAAACACGCGGAATAAACAACAGAAAGGAAACTGGAACGCTCGCGTTATGTCATCCCGCTCCGTCTAGTTTTCGCGCGATATCGAAAATTGTGCAAACAGCAAGCGGCGCGCTTTTGCACATCGCAATTGATATTTAAACGCGCGATCGTCGAATGACGCGCCGCTCGGTTACACACGGCAAGATAAAACCAATTCATTGATGCGGCTCGTTTTTCCGAGATTCCCACGGCCGCGTAACCGCATTTTCGATAAAACCCGATGGCGTGAAAAATGCGCCCTCTTCTGTAAACACGCGACGAGAATTATCGGTGTCGGTGTTTCCGCGAGCGTAACAATCAAAGTCGATTTTGGACAGAAAATTAACCCGCATGCGCGGACAGTTGATTTTGATTATCAATATTTATCGATAAAATGACTGCTGAGCAAATTTGAAGCAAATTTTATTATATAAAAGTCCAATCAAAATCAACGCAGGAAACGTTGCGTATGTATATGATTCGCTGCACAATTTCGCGCATTGTGTTGTCAAATTGTGTCGTCAATTAATTAATATTGCAACCTCTACCGCAAATTAGATGAAATTAGTGGCTTTAGCAAAATGTATATTTAGACAAGCTTCAAACATTACACGATATGCATAAATGGCAAATAAATGAAACAATATCATTGCTAAATGGGAACGACATCATTCTGGCACATCTTTCGCGCACACTTAAAAAAAGTTCACAATCGAAAAACGCGAGATTATAATAGAAACGCCGACAGTTAACCGGTTTATACGAGTTTTGTCCGGTCGCCGCTATTTTAAAGCTACGTAAGGCTACACACTACCAACGTAAATTCGTCCGCACACACATACAATGCGGCCGTGAAGCTAAATCTGGAAGAGCTATTTCCATACGTGCGCGATTTCTTCGTATTCGATTCCTATCTGACGGAAACGCACAGTCATTCATCAGTTACAATGGACGATGAGTGTTACGCGGTTTGGGAGAACAAAGAAATAATTGCAGTGTTATTTAAGATGAATCGCGTTATTTGTCAATGGTATCAAAGTACAAGGTATTCTCGTTAAAAAGTTTTCAAACAAAGCATATTAGTGCAACTGTTAAAAAAAAAAGTAATTAACAAAATTTAATTTAATCACAATATCTTTTGTAAAAAAATATGCATCTCCGTAATATTCTCTTTACAACTCGCGCATTATCTGTTAAAAGCGAATTGTTAAAAGCGAATTGTTAACATGTTGCTGTAATAATTCTTACATCTTGAATCATATATAGACAGTAAAATACGCTTTCGCGCGTAAAAAGCATGTGACGTCATGTCGTTTTTAGTGACACGATGTGAGCAAATGAACTGAAATATATGTTTTGTGTGTATAATTATTCAAACAAAAACCAATTATTTAAACGAAACATTTCGCTGATTAATTCCTCTTCCCTTCTCTCTTCGATCAATAATTTCAACGATTATACCCGACAAATGTCCCCGTCAACTATCTACGTACGGTGTCGAATTCGTTAGCCCGTCGACGTCGAAACATTCGCTTCGCGCATTCGCCCGATATGACCACCACGTCTGTTTGTTTGATTGAATTTTTTTGTCACAAGCTGCACCCGCTTGAGCATTGATTTATTCCCATGTAAAGCGCGCGCTATGACCTCAAAGCCCGATCAAATTTATGGCATACGATTTTCCATGTATAATCGCACCGAGCATCGGCAGAATGCACGCCTCCATCCACTTTCGATAATCTCGCTCGATAATGCACACCGATAAAGTCTTCGCAACCTGTCACATTTGTCCTGAGCGAACAAACTCGAGTAATATAGTTTCCTTGTGTGTGACCTGTATATATACATTTGTTTTTTTTTTTTATTTTTTTTTTTTTTTATTTTTAGCGAACGATATAAAAAAAGAAAATAGAGCACGAAATAATAATAATGTCGCCAGATTAATGCAGGTTGTGTGTCGAGATTTTTTCTACCGGCAGTCTAAACGGTTCTAAATCAAGCGCGATCGATATAAAATTTGAATTCATTTTGTCGTTCATGCATGCAATAAAATTAACAAGTATAAGTCAAATAAGTTGGAAGATCGTCAGAAAATCGGTTAGAATTTTTCGTAGATCGTACTTACCTTCTTCTATCGAAAGAACAGATGGAAGTTTTTTTTTTTTATGAAGACTGGACTCAAAACCGTTCCTGATAAGAAAATCTCTTCAGACAAGATTCCTCGCTTTTTCCTTCGGGATTGAAGGATCGAACAGTACGACAGTTCACTCGACCGACTAACAGTTCGACAGAACGTTACGGACAGAAGGCAGTTTTACACTGACCCCCCTGCCAGTATAGTCTCCATGACTATATCAGATATAGTCTTCATGTATATCTACCTACCACGTTTGCTACATTGCGTGACTGAGAATATGTGTGTGTGTGTGTGTGTGTGTGTGTGTGTGTGTACATTTGTATTGACGAACGCTCGCCCGTGTCTGCTTGGCCGACGCGAAGTGCCGGGTTTACATCTACCATTACGTCAGTAAACCAGACAAGCCTAAACGGTTTTGTAGGATAAAAAAAAACACAGTCTCATATTTCTCGCATTCGGAGAATCCTTCTCTGATGATTGAGAAAAAGATCTTTCGAGAATGGTCCACATGAGTAACGACACTGTAGCTGACGCTTTAGTTTCTAAATTTTGTTTTTGTTGAAATTTTCATTTAAAAACAGTTGACACAATTTTGCTTGAATATTTTGAATATTTTGAATCTTTTTAAAAATGTCCTGACTGTTTTTGAAAAAAGCTGAGTTTTAAATTTTATAAATTGTTTTTTTTTAAAAAAAAAAGCTTTAAAAGTCTGTGAGATGAAGTGGGTAAGAAAAATAAAACGCTCTTGACGCTTTACAGATCTCGCATTTGTTAACATTTTTTTCTCGAAATTAGAAGATGTAAAAACGACGTTTTATGTTACAAACATTTTTAAATGTTTACAAATTGAGTCATTTTGGGCCAGTCAGTATCTGATAACATATAAAATAAAGAGATAAGTAAGAATTAGTAACTACAAGATAACCATGAAATATTTTATCATTACGTAAGTTAAATTAAATTATCTCTTAACACCTGTTGCCATCAGGAAGAATTTTGTGAGCAAAATTTAATATTGTCTTACTCGAAGACATTGCTCGAAAAATCAATATCGAAAGTTTTTGATTATAGGCAATAGCGGGATTTTTTTCTAGCGAATATCTTTTCAATTACTCATTACGGTTTCTCGAAGGTGTTTGGATCTTTCCATCCGTATCGTATCTGTCTTGCAGAACGCACGACTCCCGAAAACTTACGGGATTTCTCTAACGTAGCAGACGCTCGCGTAATTTGCATACGATTAATCTTGATCAACGCGAAGCTTTCTTGGTCCGAGACTCGATCTTCGCGATCCGTCCGAGGGGGAAATCGGGTTAAATAGCGGGCGCATACCACGTCATGATGGATTGTTACGTCTTGGAGAATCTGAGGTTGCGCCAAGACGAATTCGGCGAGCGGAATCGAACTAATTAAACGCATGTACGCGGCCGCGTACGGGACAAGACGTCTCGGCCGGATGAGAGTTGATTGAATTGGCGCTATGCAGATCTCTGCGTCAACATCGTATTCCGATTACGACAACTCTCTCTCTCTCTCTCTCTCTCTCTTTCATCACGACGTGAGCCGAATAATGCGACGGCCTAAAATCACATTCGCGTTTGTTTCTCTTACTCGCATGTATCTCGCATGTTTATTTTTCTCTAACGTTAAATCGATATCGAATTCGCATCAAGTGTGCGACACATGTTTGCAATTTAAAAAATGAAGCAACCGCGTTCGCGTCGTTACTTCTCAAGGCGAAGTATAATTGTGCGCCGCGAAAGTACAAAGTTACGACGCGCGTTTATCTATCGGTCCGACGATAAAGTTACGTAACTCAAACTCGGGTGTAAGATGGATTGCTGCGCCTAGGCATGCCTGGCTATATTATCCCGGGACTGTATTCAGCAGCGAGAATCGATCTAATTAGATACGCTTCCATCAATTGCTACGAGACACCGGCGAGGCACATTCGTGTTAATTGAATTGATGTGGCATGGATTCGCGTCACGTACGCACAACGTTGAATCTGATTCCGCGAAGACGTCGTTCGTGAACCTCATATAAAAGAAACTTCCATAGATATATACATAACACATACCGTTTAATGTGATTTCCTGAGAAGTCTCTCGACTTCGAAGCTACCATATCGGGAGCTTAAAATAAATTTACCTTTCTGCGCCTGTTCCCCCTCTTCTCCACACACGTCGTCCTTGTAGCACGACGTTCCATATGTTTTAAAAGCATAAATCGATACTGCCAAAAATATTGATCCATAAAGGATTAGAGAAAGAGATATTCACGTTTCCGACGTATAATTATCGTTTGTTTTCCGTATCACACAACAAATGTATCTACATTGCCATCTTCGATACCTGTATCTTTTTTTCATGCCCATTACCGACGTGCTCGATATTATTACGATCCGGCGAAACGAAAACGCAGGAAACTTGAAATTTCCATTGCTAATGACGCGGGCGCATCCCAGTCGACGTGTTATCGTTATCTTCCGCCGGGCTGCAAAACTCGGTCGCAATGCGAACGAATTTAATCGCGTATCTCCGAATTTTTCCATGCGATAAAACTTCGCCCTCCACGCTCACGTAGTAAATATTTCGCTATCAGAAATAAAGGTTTCGAGCTATACAGAATCCAAAAAAAATTTAAATTTGTTGCAAAAAAAAAACAAATCTATGTTTCAGAAATGTTCTCTTATGCGAGACATAATAATAATTCTGGAAATGTCGAGTTTTTAATTTACACATTGTATCCTCGAGTTTTATTTAAAAAATCTCAGTCGTATATGTGTATCAGAAAACTTATCTTATATTGTGACTATCGAAGCATGTTATTACAGTCGTTTTTTAGCGGAAGCAAGTTGTTAAGAACAAGTGATATTCTTAAGAAAGTATTTTTAATAAAGTTCAATACTCCGAGGAAGAGAGAGAGAGAGATCTAAAGCTTATTGCTTATCGATTATTTGTAGTAGACAAACAAAAGATAAATTTGAAATTTTTTTGCTATATTGCATCCGCTTCCTTTTTTTTTTTTTTTTTTTTTTTTTTTTTTTTTTTCACGATATTTTTTCTAATATGTCTCAAAGTATGTTTCTTCGTAGTATATGAATATTCATTTAAATTTTAAAAAAGAAAGAATATCCAAAACGAAATTTTTCTTTCTTCAAATTAGAATTTTAAAAATCAAAATAACCAAAATAAAACTAACTAAATATAAGATAAATATAATTAATATCTAAGATAAATATCCAAGATAAATATCTAAGATAAATAAGCTGAAATAAATATCTCGCATTTTTGCACATACGTTTAATAAATTCAAGATAATATTAGCAAGGTTAATTATATCCCAGTTATATTGAAGCAAAATATATATCATCATCCGTGCTCCTACTTTTCCGTTTTTCGTTACAGCTGAGTGTGGCCACACATCGGAATATAAAAACTATCTCGTTTAGTATTACTCGGCTTAAATATGTTGAGCTTAATTTCGCCTGACGATTGATCCTGAATCTTTATCCCGAGACGGGGCGCGGCTCACTGCGATCGCAAACGCGTCGCGCGCGAATCCCTGAAAATTAACCTTTTCCGATTTATTCCGAGCGATTTTAACTCGCTGCTCTCGGCCGAGAGAAATCTTCGTAGAGACACTTGAGAGACGCGGTGATGCTGATAAAGGATCTCTCCATTCAGTGAGAAGAGACTGCTGGGAGCTTGGAGCCTGGTACCTCTCTGGTGTATGTTACCCGGGTTATATCTCGGTTCTCCCATGAATGCACATTGTGCGCATTGTACGTACGATGACTGGCGAGCTAAGGATACCCTTCGCACGGAGGGAAGGAGAAATCGCGGTCACGTGGCGGCCGAGCGTTGCTCTACGCCTGTCATCATTCATCTCCCGTTGAATTTCAGACATTTCTCCGGACGCGAGCGGTTATCGCGAGACAAATGGCGCGTAATTAACATGAGTATCCCCGGGATAAATGGACGGAAGAATTAGGTGCGCGCGTCACTCCGCTGGGCGATTGCCGAATAATTGTGCCAATTATTGTGGCGATCGCTTTATTCGACTAAGTAACTCTTGAATTCAAGCGGCATCCAATCTTATACGTTTAATTCTTTCTCTAATACTTTCTTTAATTCTGATAAGTACGTTGTTTTTTTTTTTATTGAAAAACTTCCGTTTGTTCAGTAATTATTTCTACACAAATAATGTAAAATACATAGACAAGATGAAGAACAAATACATTATGTTATTCATTAGTTGTGTAATTTTGATATATCATACAGTTTCTTTTGGACACTTCTTGCAACACGACATAATGTCGTTATCTGTCTCGAATATAATTACACCTGCAAACCGGAAACAACGTTAGTAGCAGACGGTGTTTAAGCGCCGTTGCGCGCTAAACGCTCGCGGTCTCGCAGTCAGCATTTTGCGCGCGTGTTTCACAAAGAAAGATCTTCGGTACGTATGCACACACACACACACCGGCTGCAAACCGTTTCGCAGATACAATGCTTGCGCGTTCCTTTCCTCGCCTTTCGCCGTGTCTCATCGCCCAAGCAAGCGTGCATATCCCGCCGACATTGTAGTCGCGCGCATCTGCAAATGACAGCAGTTGTTTCCAAGTTTATCCGAAGCTGCCGGAACGTATTCGGCCTCTTAATTCGCTCGTCTCTCTCTAGCCATTCCCCTCCCTTCATGGAAGGGCGAAGAGGATGACACACACGTACGGTAATCGCCGCGTATCCCAGGCAAAGCCTTTGGTCCCGCACGTGAGAGAACGTAGCGCGCCTTCGTTAGCTAAATTCATTCCGTCATTACGCCGATGTGTTTTAAGTGGCTTAGCGAGCGAAACGGGAGAGCGTGCGAGCAAAGCGGGAAAATTTAATGACAGCAAAACAGAGTCTCTGAAAGAGAAACCCAGAAAACGAAGTACACCACGCGGCAAATCAATAAGTATAATACTCGCTGGATATGAGCAAAACTTTTGCTCAGAAAATTCAACTTACAACTTTCTTTTTCGAAAAAGCCATGAATTTTCTCAGTCGCTCGGGACGATAGACAAAAGAGGAAAAGGAATTGAGCGCGAATTGCATGTAACATAACATAAAGTATAGAGCGCTTTGTTATAACAGAGATCTTTCGCTAACCTGACTGAACGTAATAGGGTAATAGTTTTGCGCGAAAGTCTCTTTCTCGGCAATTCGCGGCTCGGTCAGAAAGCTCCAAATTTATCGGCAATAGCTTATTCTAGAAGCTGCGAGAAGCTATCTTTGATCTCTTTCGCGCTCTGATTTATAGATTCCGCTTGAAAATATAGCGACTCGCGCGAGAATCGATTCGCGCGGGAAACGTACGCGCGTGCACAAGGAAAAATAGAATTTTTCCATACATTTCCGTCGACTCCTTTTTACTGTGTTAACGGCGTGTGCTTGCCGTGGAGTCCAAATATTAAGATCGCTGCCAGAAACAACTTTTTATCAAAGAATAATCGACCGCAATTCGTTCTCTTTTTTTTTTTTTTTTTTTTTTTTTTGTCACCAGCAAAAAATCCCATCCTGATGGACAAAGTTACATATCAAGGTTCTGTATCGGAATCGACAAAATTACGACAATTTAATCTCGGTCTTTGTCTCTTTCCTTGCATCCTTCCGATCACAACCAGCTTGCAAGCCGTTGGACATTCCGGACACGTAGAGACGTTGAGACTGAAATTTTTCCTTTAATGTACTTCTCCTAACCACCACGAGCACGTTGAAACGTTTTTGTGCGCTGTTTCTCCTTTTTCATAAAGGTTATAAAATTATACGTTTTTTTTAATTCGAATAAAACTCAAAATATCGCATAATTAACTTACACATTGAAAGAATACGCTAGCGCAGCATTGCCGTACTTTTTGCATTAAAAATTTTGTATTTTGATTAAATCTTCTCTATTTTTTTTTTTTTTTTTATACGAAGCGAAAATCTGAATTTTTCGAGATTATACTAACCGTACTCTCGATTTTTTACTTCAAGCGAATTTACTTGACTCTCGAGCGAAAAATCGCTCTTTCGGTTTGTTCGCGATCAGCGAAATATACTTTCGCGCGTAGAACGTTTATGCGCGCGCGTTCCCACGATTTCCAGATCGCGACTATTCGTCCGATCTCTCTACGGTGCAGTTGAAACGTTTTCCGCTGACTTCGATCGGAATTCGGCAGCGTCTCACGACGCTGTCTGTACGGAGAGAGAAGGAAAGTCTTCTTTGCGAAAGGACGATAGCACAACACCGTCCTCCACTGTAATCCGCAACGAATTTCGTCCTTTATTACGTAGAAGCTACGTTACATTTGGTGCGAAAGTTTTGCTGGAATTCAACAGCGTGCAACGTGAGATGTAGAGATAAGAAACGCGGTGAGGGAAAATGAAGAAAATTGTATGCGGAGAGGCTGTTTTTTCCGCTTCTCGCGTTCCTTTTTTTTTTTTTTTTTGGAAAAAAACTTTATAAAGAAATTTGTCCGAATTGGAAAAAGTCGACGTAAAAATCAGCCAGAAGAATTCTTGAATTAGGAAAAATTCCACTTTGAACGAAGCTTGGTGCATAAAACTTGCCGACAACTTGAGACATAATGTATCTCGTCTCCGAAAGTATTTTCATCTCTGCTAGTGTGTGCTCGATTATACCTACCACCTTTTTCACAGCAATAAATTTCACCGTCTCGCGCTTTATCGTCGCGTTTTTTTTTAGTTTCGCCTCCCATTTCTGACGCGTAAACATCGATCTTCGTGTTTCTATGAATCGAAACGTCATCGGGGAGATGCGCGACAAATAAAAGTTCCGCGTCCGGGTGGTACATACGACATCCGGTTGTCATCGGTGATATTTAGTTGGTTTGGATGTGTCAGATGTGCTCGTCGATAATCGCCTTCGGCGAAAATTGATGGAAAAGTATCGTCGCGTCCGTAGAATCCTCTGTTCGCGAAATTGCTACGATGTCGGCAACGTTCGCAAAATATGAGCGGAAGCGGCAACGAGCGCGCCGTGTTTTGTTCTTCGGATAGATAATATGTGATATGTATGTTTGTGCGTATAGACAATATTATTATTATTACATTATTTTTTTTATTATGTACGCAATGTGCCTAATAAAAAAAAGACCGGCTCACTGATCTCGCGGCCTGAGTGCAGAGGCTGTGATCCTGGAGGTCCCGAGTTCGAATTTGTACATCACCATAAGGATTTTTTCTGGGCCGGTCCCTTTCAACCGAGTTTATCGGCAAACAGAATCGGACTTTCAAAAATTACTTTGAGCAATCTCGAATTAATTCCCCTCCCACACGGCGATCTCAGTCATAACATCTAGAACACGAGCCCGACACGGACGGGCACGTTCACTGTGAAAAGACGGCCGTACAGTCGTAAGCTGTAAGTCGTAAGAAATTGACCAATTAGTCGATTATTCTTCTGTAAGTTGTCTGTGATTGGTCAATTTCTTACGACTGTATTGTAGAACAGGCATTATAGTTGTAAAAACACAACGTAGACTGGCATATGCTTTTCTCGCGCTGGGGCAAAGCGCCATAAAAGCAAAGAAGAAGAACTAATAAAGAAAAGATAAAGAAAAATAACAGATTTTTTTATCTTGAGTATATTTATAATACATTGTGTAATAAACGTTGATTGTATAAAACATTTTGATTGGATTAAATAATAATGTTTTTTTATATCAGTGTTTGTGTGTATATATATATATATATATATATGTGTGTACAAAGATATATATATATATATATGTTTCTTTCTAAAAAAACACACCGTATTTATGCTACCTATCTAAAAATACTATCATTATAATAATTCTAAAATCATTGCTAAATTAAAATTGTCGCAAGATTAATACCAATATTTACAAAGAATTGGATTGTGATTAAACAAATTTCTCTTTCAGAGGATTTTGATCCAAATCTGTGTATATGTATATATATATATATATTTATAATTTACATTCTTCTTTTAAACGAATAAACCCTCCCTAAAAATCAGAATCTTATCTCGGAAAATCCGTGCGAGATTTGCAAAAAGCGCTCGTTCTGTCCTCAAGCTCAAGAAAATCGCGCATTTCGTCGTGGCGTTAAACGTAAAGGCAAACTATCACAGTAACCGCCATGCGAAAATGCGCGCCACGAGAGAGTGCAACGAAGAGACAAGAGAGACGCTTTTGAGACCGAGAGTGAGACTTGAGTTAATTCCGCGCGTCTAAATTCCCGTCTCATCCTCGCAAAAGACCACGGGAGCTTAGTCTAATTAAAAAAAGGATACACCGCTCAAAATGTGTCCATGTGAATCGTATCCATGCTGGAGTACATGTTGGGCATGCTGTTCCTGCTGCCTTGACCAAACGCGGTTATGTCGACCGTCTCATCGTCCAGTTCTTCCGAGAAATTCACCAAAACCTGCACATTATTCACAAAAAAAAAATTGTTACACATAAATCTTCTAATAGATTAGATAAATTATTGCGCGAAAAAAGAAAGAATCGTCGTTAATCTTTTTTTTTTTCCGCGACATTAAACCAGAGACACTTTTTGCGATGGCGCGCAACTTTACTTTAGCGATCAAATCATAAAAACCGTAATGCTCGCGTCTGTAATTATCACGACTGCTAGCTAAAGTTCTGTGAGGACTACGCGCAAACTTTCGGTCGTAGCAGTTCCGCACGTGCTTCGCGTTGAAGCACGATCTCGCAGCGGAAAGGACAAGAGAACAGGGGTTGGATGGAAAGGCTTTCCTTACAACCAAGACCCATAAAAATCTCAAAACTTTCCCGCCCGCGACCAAAGTTTACATACAAGCTCGCCGCGATACTGCAAAAAATTCCCACTTTGTTTATGAGATCGCAGGAACGGTCGTCTTTGAGTCACGGCAAGAAATGCATTTACATAATGTTCGGACGTCGCGGCCGACTTGTTCGAGATAATTTTTTTCTTTTTTCAAGAAAATATAAGTATTTGCGTTTTACACATACACATTGTTTTTTTTTTTTTTTTTTTTTTTTTTTTTTTTTTAACCAATTATTTAAGACTATTGATGCAGTTTGTTATTGTGTGATAATTATCATTCCCTAGTTGTTTTAAAACCAGTAATTTAAAACTATTGTTGCTGTTTGTTACTGCATAATAATTATCGCGACACGTAAAATACGAGCTAAACGATGAAACATGAAAATTACGAATGAGGAAAATGTTGAACGTACACAGAAAAAAAAAATGGAGTTGCTTCAACTAAAGTCGACGTCACAGGCTGCCACAAAAATAAATAGTTGATTCAATTGCATATGCGATTAATTTAATGCCTAGATTCTTCAAGCAACTATATCTGCTGCGTAGTGCAATAATATTGAGGTTGCATCAACAGGATATATTTCAATTAAACTGATGCTGTTGATTCAATCATCATTTTTTTTTTTTTGTATCAATAGCGCCGTATATACACATTTTTTAAATAAAACAAACAAATGAAAATGCGAATACGTGTGTATATCTTCTTTTGTGAAAGTTGTAAAGAGAGAATTGAATATTATGTGCTTCTGATTTTCAAACGGTGAAAGATGCACTTGCAAAATCCTTAAGAGGATGCTGAACCTTCCTGTTTTATCATTATTTCGTAATTCCATTGGTTTGTAAAAATTATTAGTCGGAATGAAAAATGCTTCT
>QVNZ01023365.1:0-16439 GCA_014825645.1 Pseudomyrmex dendroicus | reverse complement strand
CTTGAAACCATACAACTTTGCTATTGGACATTTTCTCCAAAATGCATTCTAACTGAAGATATCAGGGAGGTCCGATACTTTTCGATGACTCTGTATATGTAAATTAACGTGTAAATTTTTTACACGTGAGTTTTTGAATTGCGATTCCAATTCTTAAAATCATACGGGATACTGGATTTGCATCTCACATATAAAAGACCTCGGATACCCCCTTAACTAATTTTAAAATATTGTGAAAAAAACTCCTCGACCAGGAGTCGAACCTGGAATCTCCGGCTTTCCGTGTCATCGCCTTCCCTATTAGGCCACCGAGGCACTTGGAGTTTGTCTCGCAATATTCGTACACATATCGATGGTCTGATAATTTGATATTTGATGGTCCGATAATTTGTTAAAAACGTTTACTTTCTAATTATAAATTAAATTTATGTTAAATAAATTAAAGAAAAAGAATTAAGTGGTGTTGTATTGAGTTAATAAAAAGAATCTTTTATAGAAAATACATTTTATTATATAATAATCTATATAATAGTGTTTTTTGGTGGAAATATACACATTGATGAGATATTTCAATTTATATAACAGTTCATAAAATAAAAATAATTAAAACAAATACTTAAAATTAAAAAAATTAACTAATTTAAGTTAAAAAAAGTAATCTATTTTTCAAATATTTAATGAGTTAAAAGTTATTAGTATTTAATTTACTTTGTAATTAATGTAGTAATTACTATCCAATTAATTATACATTTATTAGAATGACGAATATCGCCGGTGTGAATATCATATAACGTGCATTGATCATATAAAACTTGGTAACATGCATTGATCATGTAAAAATGGATAACATGGAGTTTATATTTTTATTTAATTATATAATAGAAAAATAATTAGGAAAATAAAACGTAACTACTACTAAAAATACTTTTTACAAAACAAAGAAAAAACATATTGACAATAAGCCATTTTGCGAAATTAATAATTAAGGATACTTTTCTTTAAAAAAAAAGAAAAAGATGTACATATTGGCCAAGAGTGGATTTTTATTCTTTACTTTTTATTTATGTTCCTCATATTTTTCATTTTTTGAATTATTTTTTATCATTTTAATTGTTGTTTATTTAATTGAAGTATTTTTTAATTACTATGTGGCGACCTAGCCACCACAAAAGTCGGCTCAAGAATGCACCACGCACTACTCTCGCCGATACGGCCGGCCGCGCAGTTCGGCGCGCCGCCGCTACGCGGCGCATAGCCGCGAGCGTAACCCGATAGTGCTCCGCGAACGCTAATATAATAGCGACGCCGCATCGAATTCTATCGCTGTACCTAGTCGGCGAAGAGGAAGGACCAGGCCTCCCCCGACCAGGCAGCATTACTCCTGAAGAGGCAGCCACTACTCCATCGGCCAGGACACCACGATCACCATCGCCGCAGCTTCCTGAGGTGTAGATCATCGTTCCTGGGCCGCTTGGAGAACTTCCCTCCAGTCTACCCGGAACCACCTCTACGAGTGGAGGAGTCGTTCCTACCCTGGCGGCTCTACCCCCTAAACCTGGGATCTCCACTACGGACACGGCCACCACGGTACCTGCTTACACCCTACGATTATCGAGTGCGCAGGTATACCTCGCCGACCTACAACTTGGATCCACCACTCCTCTCGCCATTACAGGATCTTCCTCTCGACCACGGAGGTACTGCGCACACAGCAGTACGCAGACGTTACTTCCACCGCGGGTATATCGAGGCGCCCAGATCCGGATCCCCACTCCTAGGCCGCTATATAAGGACGAGGAATCTCAGTCGAGCGGCAGTGACTGAGATTCCTCGTCCTTATATAGCGGCCTAGGAGTGGGGATCCACGCCAAAGACCACACGAGTTACAGACGGAGGTACAGACGGAGCTAACCGGACAATTTATCGAGAGTCTGAAGAAGGAGAACTCAAGGCGATGCCGGAGGGCTCGCAGCCGACGCCGAGACGACACATCCGGACGACGCCACAGATCCAGCCATCGCCACAACGACGACACGTCGAGCAGACACGTCGATCACACAGTGGATACCAGCACGGCTCATTGGAGGAACGACACAAGTCCCACGGCAGAACCCGAAGTTCCATTCCGATATTGCCTACCACTCCGACAAGTCACCGGAGTAGCCGTGAGGAAGCCCGACATCGACGTCACAAACTACCGCGGAAGAATGTCTTTCACTTAAGTCACACCGGCTCTTCTCAGGCCCTACACTGTACATATCTTGTAAATAGATGAAATAAAATCTATTTTTGGGTTGGAACACAATACTCTCTTTTGCGCGGACTAGCCTACACGAATCCTTGCTGCTGTCTCACCATTGCTGCTGATTCTCTAGCTGCAGAACGAACACGCATTGCCAACCGACAACTCAAACGCCTCATCGGGCACTCTAACGCCCACCATTGGTAATCACCTTTCATAGGTGACCCATATACTAATAACAAAAACGGCAAAAAACGATAAACAGCAACCAGCGCGAGACATAGCCACTCGCGCTGGCCGCGTACGTTATAGCTATATTGAAAGAAAGAAACAACAGATATATCTCTGTTCTCTTCTACCGCCAGAAACGTCGAGCGCTCACGTACACGGCTGCTCGCCTTCACTTGCTGCAACATGCTGTAAGGAAGCTAAAAATGTGAACACTGAGTCAAAGATGCCAGATTCTGCGCTTCGGTAGCATGCGGTAGCAATGAAAGAGATGCACACAGAGCTACGTATACTTACGCTGTGTGCGCATCCCTTCCAATGCTACCGCATGCTACCAATCATCTGTGTACAATGTATGTAGCAACGTGGTTCCATTTGTTGATAATTATTTACAATTTAACTTGTTTAAAATGAGAATGTATCATCCAAGAGTTCTGTATCCTTCATTACATTAAGAGTGTTAGATTTTAATTTAATAACAATAATAAGGTCGGTTTTGAGCAAAATAGATGGTAAATAATATTCAAGAATATACGTAGTGTCTCGCTAATTTGCCGTATTTGTGGCTGGATATTTTGTCGGAAGTTATCCCCGCCAATTCCCGGAAGTGTTTCGCCAAAGTTTCGCGCAAATTAGTGGGGATGACTCGCGGCGGTAGAGCGGCGGCCAAGCGGCGGCCGAGCCAATCAGAGATAACAGACACATTGTGTCGCGCGGAACCAAAGAGCGGCAAATCAGCGAGGTATACTGTATTACGTTACATTTTATATGAAGATGCGAAACGTTTCGTTACTCTTACTTGAGATTTCTTCAGTTGCGAAAATTACAAAAACAAAAGATAAAACACTAAAAATACAATCAGAGTAAAAAAATATAAATGTGAATCACAGAAAAAATCCTTATTAAAATATGTGCTTCCAGTATCACAAATAATATTCCATTTTGCTTAGAAGTGCGAAATAAGAACTGTCTAATATGACAAAGTCATTAACTAAATTGAGACCATTAGATTGCATTTTTATATGAACTATTTCAGAGACAAGTCTGTAGAAGTTCGATTTCTTAGTCCAAAATTTTCACATTACTCCAATTAAATGAATGATTCTGATCTAATCTATGTTTAGAGACAACGGATAATTGTGGAGTACGGATAGTATTTTTATGTTCTTTTAATTTAGTACTTAACTTTCTGGTCTTCTCTACATAAAACGCGTCGCAGTCATTACAATTAATTTTATAAATAATATTAGTATTAAGATCATGAGAAGTGTTGTCTTTACAAACTCTAATAAGTTTATCAAGTCTATTCATTTGTAACCGATTAAAAATTTGGTGTTTTTAAAAGAGTGTCTCACCAATTCAGATATGTCCTTGATGATGACGGAAAAACGATAACATTTCTTTTATCAGCACATTGAATTCTTTTGTCGCAAGCAGTAGTAAGTTTAGAGAAAACAAGTATTTTTATTCTAGAACTATTGCATTTAAAAATCAGCTCAAGAGAATAACCATTATCCAATAATACAAAAAATAATATTCTTTTCATGAAAGTCCGGGTGAGATAAGAACAAGACTCTATCAATAAGACTATAGATAACACCTATCTTATGACATAAAGGATGATGTGAAAAAAACTAAAGATATCTACCTGAAAACATTTTTTTATGTGACCAGTCAATTTTGAGATAGCTACTAGAGGTATTAATGGAAAAATCAAGAATATTAATACAATTGATTTTGTTCCTTTTCTACCGCAAATTCTAACCTTTCGTGGAAGGAATTGAAAATTCTAATGATGTTATCAACGTTTTCAAGAGCTCCAAAGAATAACATCGACATAACAGTCAAAAAAAGGTAGCGGTATACCGATCAAATGTATGGCCTCATTTTCTATATCTTGTAAGATCAAATCAATAATTGTAACAGACAGAGGACAATGATGAGCCCATAGAAGTGCCATAGGTTTGCTTATAAATAATGCCATAGGTTTACTTATTAAAAGTAAAAAAAGTGAACGAAAGAACAAAGGATGTCGCAAGTAAAGCATCCTCTAGAAGAATATTAGTTTTTTTAGTGATAGATGTAATGCCATCTATGTTTGAACCCGTTGATGGCTAAGTCAATGAGTATGTTAGTAACTAACGAGTCGACATCATCCTCATTGAGCTTGATTTTTGAAAGGCGTTTGTAAAGATTGAAACTATTTATAACATTGCTACTTGCTATCGGGATGCTATCAACAATAATTTTGTGGAAGAAACCAACAAACGAGTACAGAAAGCTGTTGAAGGAAGAAACAATACTCTTGAGAGGAATGTTTTCTTTTTATGGATCTTAAGAAGATCATATGCCTTTGGTAACAATTTCTCACTCAATCTAAGGACATAATATTTTCGTTTGTCATTATAACCCTTATTGAGCTAACGTTTTACAATATCCGTAAAACTAGCTCCAATAGTTTTAATAAAGGTTTTCGTAACAATTTTAGAGTCGCCAAGTACATCACTCATTTTTTTATTGTAATCATTCCTTAACAAATTGAATATCTCGAGAACAATACAAGTTAGAGCAAAATGGTTTTCGGATCTCGTTTTGTATTAGTTAGATGCAGAATACCACGTAATAAAAGTTTAATAATTTTTATTATTTAAACATTCGATTGTTAAAAATAAAAATTAGAATGTTCAAACCGGATTGGTATTTTGCAGTTTGGTGTGCTGAGAATTATAGCGCAAACCGTTTTTTTTTTTATCTCCTTCAGTTTCTTAGTTATTAATTTTGCAACTGACTGTGATGCTATGTGGTTGCGACTTAAGGGTAATAACTTGTCGACGTTGGCGAAAAGGTTACGGTGGTAACTCATAAGTAATGGTAACGCGCTTGGAACAGTGGTTTTTTGATAATTTAGTTACAACAAAATGGTGGTACTGGTTTTAACTTTACCGACTCCCGAAGCATCGATTTTAACGTAGGTAATTTATATGTATATCAAATTTCCTGAAGAATTATTTCTCAGACTAATAAACTGTTTAATATTACCACTTGTTACATCTAGTATTAAAATATAAAAATGTGTTATGTTAACATGTACTAAAAAAAACTTAATCAAAAGTGTGTGATACTCTAAAAACTTACCTTTTCACAAAAAAGGGTAAAAACAGACGCCAAGTAACACGCACAACACGTATTGTATTTAAATTAAATTATTTTTATTGTTATTTATACTCCAGAAACTTTTTTCTCTGTAAAACCTGTTTTACAAAATTTATATACTACAAAACATTCTCTTTCTAAAAATCCGTTTTATACAAAAAAGTGAGATCACAAAATAGCATCAAGTAAATTTTGTACGTTACTTTTGTACATTATTATTCTAATCTAAGTACATACAATCTAATCTAACTACTTTGATAAGTTTTTGTTACGGAAAAATTTTTGAAAGAATTTTCTGGACCTATTAAATTTTTGTTACATTAACGAAACGATTTGTAGTGAAACTAACAAGTAAACCCAGCAAAACTTTATTTTCCGTGAAAAACAAAAGGAAAAGAAAAAGGCTTTTCAAGCTAAAAAATATTTTAGTACAGGGAAACGGCCAATACGAGATGAAACCTGATGTTCGGGTTGAATAAATTCTAGAATCAAAAGTACACAAACGCGTTTCAATCCTGGTTTGGATCTTCTTCAGTGTGATTTTAAGAAAAAAGTAGGATGAACTGAGTTATTTTCAATCGCTCATGTCCAGGTGCCTAAGATAAATGCTGCTAGTCATGAACTCGGCATCAAGTACCGCGCACAGAATCAACTCTTTGGCATCAACTGACAGAGTATCTGTATGGATTGATGAGGATTGAACATGGAAAAAAAGGGAGATAAGAAGAAAGCTGGAAAAAATAGCGGTAGAAGAAAGGAGCAAAGGAAAGAGTGTATGGGTAGAAGGAGATAGAATAAGAATTGAATGTGATTAGTGGAAATGGGACGAGGAGAAAGGAGAATTAGAAAGAATAAAAAAAATGGAGAAAGGTGAGTGGAAGGGCGCGGAAAGTCGGTCGGGGGAACAAAAGGGGGAAGGGGAGGGGAGATAAAATAGAAATGAAAAAAGAAAAGATAAAGGAGAGAAAAGACGTTGAAGAAAGAAGGAAAAGGGACAGAGGAGAAAAAGATGAGGTAAAGAAAATAGCATTCTGAAATGTGGCGGGATTGGGAAATAAAGACAAGGAATTTTGGGAGGGATTAAGAGAGTGGGATATAATGATCTTAATGGAAACGTGGTTGGATGAAAAAGGGTGGAGTAAAGTGAGAAGTAAATTGCCGAGAGACTTTACTTGGGAGGTACAATGGGCGAGGAAAAGAAATAAAAAAGAGAGAGCGAAAGGGGATATATTGATGGGGGTAAAGAAGAGGTTGGAGTAAAAGGAGGAAAACTCGATGAAAAGGAAAGGGGTAATGGTGAAGAGTATAAGGTTAGAGGAGGGAAGGTAGTGGGGGTGTATATCAATGAAGGAATGGAGAAGAGATTAGAGGAGTTGAAGAGATTTATGGAGAAGAAGGGGGAAGTGAGAGGACAATATTAGGAGGAGATTTTAATGTCAGAACAAGGGAGGAAGGAGAAGGAATAATAGAAGAGGAGGAGAAAGGTAAAAGATTAAGAAGAAAGTCAAAAGATAAAAAGATCAATGCAGAGGGGAGAAAGTCGGTGAATGAAATAGAGGAAGTGAGATGGTGTATATGGAACAAAGATACGAAAGGGAATGAGGATGGAGAGTTGATATATACTGGAGAGAGAGGGGAGTCGGTAATCGACTATGTGATAGGGGAAACAAGGTTGAAGGATGAAGTGGAAAAAATGGTGGTAGAAGATAAAATAGATTCAGATCATTATCCTGTGGTGGTGTGGGTGAAATCAGGAGGAAGTGGAAAGAAAAGAATAAAGAATGTGGATGAGGGAAAAAAATAGAAAGGATAAGGTGGTCAGAGGAAAGAACTCAACAACTGGAAAAGGAAATGGAAAAAGAAGAGGGGAGAGAGAGAAGTAGAGGAAGAATGGGAGGAGATGAAAAACATGGTGGGTAAAGTATGCAAAGAAACCTATGGGAGGAAGAGAGAAAGGGGGAAAGGATGGTGGGATGTGGAATGTCGAGAAAAGAAAAATAGAGTGAGGAGAGAATTAAGGAAATGGAGAAAGAGTGTGGAATAGGAGGGATATAAGAGGGAAAAGAGAAAATATAGAGAAATGTGTGAGAAGAAGAGAGAAGAGAATAAGAAGTGGGAGGAGATAGTGATGAGAGTGAAGACGGAAGGGCAAATGTGGGAGAATGTAAACAAGGAGAAAAAGAAGAAAGGGGGTAAAGGAGAAGGGATAGAGTTAAGAGAATGGAGGGATTATTTTAAAAGGCAATTTGGAGGAGTGGAGTGGAAAGTGGTGATGGGAGAGAGAGAAGAAAAAAAAATGAGATGATGAAAAGGAGATTCAATGGAAAGAAATAGAAAAGGTAATAAAGAATATGAAGAATGGAAAGGTGGCGAAAAGGGATGGAATTCCGGCAGAGGTGTGGAAGGGTGGAAGATTGAAGAAATGGATATACAATGTGTGTGTAAGGATATGGAGAGGTTGGATAAAAGAATGGGAGGAGGGGATTATAGTGCCAGTATTGAAAAAAGGAGAGAGAAATAGAGTAGAGGATTTCAGAGAAGTAACGCTAACATCAACGTTGTATGACGTATATGCAAGGGTGTTGGCGGAGAAACTGAGGCGGGAGGTGGAAGAAAACGGTTTAGTAGAGGATAATCAAGCAGGTTTTAGAAGAGGGAGAGGGACAATGGACAACGTTTATGTCATAAATTTCCTAGTGAATAGGAACTTAAGTAAGAAGGGAGGGAAGCTGGTGGCATTTTTTGTGGATCTGAGAGCAGCATTTGATATGATAAATAGAAGGTTTGATGAAAAGATGTACGGAGCTTTATAAGGAAACGACAATGAGAGTGAGAAAAGGAAAGGTGCTTAGTAAGAAATTTTGGGAAGGAAGGGAAGTAAGGCAGGGTTGCCCATTGAACCCGAGTCTGTTTAACTTGTTATTGGCGGACTGGGGAGAGGAAATGAAAAAAGGGAGTTGGGGGGGGAGTGAAGTTAGGAGGAGGAAAGATATACTCTTTGGCATATGCGGACGATATAGTGTTGCTGGCAGAAGAGGAAGAAGGGATGAGAAACCTAATAAAAAGATTTGAGAAGTATATAAAAGAGAAGGGATTGGAATTGAATGTAGGGAAATCTAAGGTGTTGCGATTCAGAAAAGCAGATGGAAGGGATAAGAAAGTGGAAAGGAAAGAGAATTGAAGAAGTTAAGGTATTTAAGTACTTGATTTATATTCCAGAAGAACGGAAAATTGAAAAAGCATATTAAGGATAAGGTGAAGAAGGGAGCAGCAGTGATGGGACAGGTTTGGGGTATTGGGAAAAGGAAATTTGGAAGAGATTAGGGGAGAAGAATGGCTGTTTGATACGCTGGTATGGTCGATAGTGGAATATGGGGTGGAAGTATGGAGGTGGAAGGAGTAGAAAAGGATAGAAAACTTGCAAGAGAGATACTTAAGGTAGTTGCTGAGTGTGGACTGGAAGACTCCAAGCTATATGATAAGGGAAGAGCTGCAAAGGAAGTTATTAAGAGGAAGAGCTGGGATAAGGGCAATTGGATATGAAGAGAAGATCAAGAGAAGGGAGGTGGAATTGATTGTGAGAAGATGTTAGGAGAAAATAAGGAGTAGAGTGGAGAACGAAGAGTAGCTGTCGGATTGGGACAGGGAGAGAGTAGAGTTCTATGAAAGAAAAGGAGTGGAAACAAGAATGGATGAAAAGGAAGGAAACTGTGGAGAGAGATAGATGGCAAAATTAGTGAAAGAAGAGAAGGAAATGCAGAGAAGAGAAAGGTGGGAAAGGGTAAAAAACTCGAATTTTAACGGTGGTATCTGCGAGTAAAAGAGGAGGGCGTATTTGAAGAAAGGATGGAGAGAAGAGAGGTGATAGAGAATAGCGAGATTCAGATTAGGGAATGAAATAAAAGGGGGAAAGTATTGGGAAGTGGAGAAGGAAAAAAGGTGTCGAGAAAGGGGAGAGAAAGTGAGAGCGTGGAAGTGAAAGTGAGAGTGAGTAAAGGAAAGAAGAAGAGAAAATGTAAGAGAGAGTGAGAGATAGGTGAGATATGCGGATGTAAAATTGAGTGTGAATAGGGGTAAGAATATGGAGAGATGTAAGAAGAGAAGCACCGGAAGCGGAGATCCAACTGGTAGAGTTAGGTGCGTGTGTGTGTGTGTGTGAAAATAGATTAGGATAGAGTAGGATAAGTTTAGGTTAAGTTAGATGTAAGTTAGTGGTAAGATTATAATGTAAGGTAGTTATAAAAAATGTAAGTTGTAAAAAGATTGTAACCCAGTAGGGAATCAATAAAGCATTATCTATCTACTATACAAAAAGACCTTACAACTAGCTTATAACTACAACTTACAACTAATATATCTATACTAACCTAATACACACACACATTTGCTTTAACCTTACTCTACGTGGACCTCTTCTTCCGGCAACCATCTCTACTCATCTTTTCAGCCAAGTTCTCATACTCCCTCCAATCACACTTACACAATTCTTTCCATTTACACTCCCCCCATTTAACCTTCATCTCTCCCTTCCTAATTATTCCTCCCTTCCTCCCCCTGCCCTACCCTCGTTTCCCTTCCCCTATATTTCTCTAGCCTTCTTAAGCACCATTCTCCCTCTCTCTTCTCCCCCAGAACCACTCAATCATGTTCCCAATTCCCTTCCGTACCCATATCCTACAATTCTCCTACACATGTCTCCAACCCTCCTCCACCAAGCCATTCTACACATTCTTTCACTCTCCCCTTTTCAGTGCCTTCCTTCCTTCATCTTGTTCCCCAATCTAAACCTAGCCACTCTCTGACACCTGCTCCCACCCCCATCCCTTTCTTAAATACCCCGGTACTCCTTCCTTCTTAATCCTCCCGTACCATCTATTGTATCTCGAATTCTCAATTCTTCTCCAGTTTTCCTCTCTCTGCATCCTCCTCTCCTTCTCTATTAGCAACTGAGCTCTCTAATCTCCTACTTTCCTTCTTTCCCTCAGCTCTGCTAATCTTACTCCTCTCTCTTTATAATATCTTATCCTATTATTTTCCCACTCTGACAAACCCTCCCCACTCTATTCCTGATCTCTTTCAAACACAGCCTTGCTATCTCACTACTCTTTTCTCTTTCCAACCTTTCCTCAAATCTCCAGGCCCTTTGTCCCGTCTTTCTCCTCAATAAATCCCTCTGAACCTCCTCCCTTACCATATCCCCCGGAGTTCTCCACTCCATCCCCAATAACCATCTTATACCTATTCTGCAACCTCTCCACGCTATCCCATTCCCATATCCCTCCATCCCCAGATCTCCATCCCCAACTATTGACCAGACCAAAGCGTCGAACAACCATAACTTCTACTCCAATTTCCACTAAACCTCTTCTTCTCAATCCCTCACACTTGACTCATAATCGCCGCCCCTTTTCTCACTCTTTCTTTTATCTGCGCCTCCGTCCTCCCGTTCCTCTGGAACACATACTCCAACTATTTGAACTCCTTTACCTCTTCCAGTCTCTTCCCCTTTCACCACCATTCCAACTTTTTCCCTCTTCTTCCCCTCTTCCTAAACATCATCACTTTTGATTTATTCACGTTGACTTCCAAACTCTTCTCCGACAGATATTTCTCCATCCCTCTCATCATTTCCCACATCCCTTCCTCTCTCTCCGCTAGCAATACCACATCATCCGCATAGGCCAATACGAAAACCTTTCTCCCTCCTACCTTTACCCCCCCCCCATCCGTTTCTACTCAAATAATCCTCCATATCCGCCGTCAACAGATTGAACAAATACGGGCTCAACGGGCATCCTTGCCTAATCCCCCTACTTGTCCAAAATTCATTTCCAAACTTCCCCCCGCCCTCACTCTATTTCTCGTTTCCCTATATAAATCCCCACACTTTCCCACTAATCCCTCCCTTATTCTCTCTCCCTCATTGCTCCTAACAAAGTCTCCCTATTAACCGTGTCGAAAGCCGCCCTCAAATCTATAAATAGTGCTATTAAACTTCCTCTCTTCCTACTCAAATTTTTGCTAGCCAAGTAATTTATTACATAAATGTTATCCATTGTCTACCTCTCTCTCCTAAACTCCGCCTGACTCTCCGGAACCAATTTCTTTCCTTCCACCTCCTCTCTTAACCTCTCTGCTAGTACCTCCGCATATATTTTATATAATGACCCGGCCACTGTCACTTCCCTACCTTATTACTCTTTCCTTTTTTCAGCACCGGCATCACTATCCTCTCGTTCCATTCATCAATCCACCCCTCTCCTGCCCAAATCCTCCTACATATGTTCCACACCCATATTCCTGCATATTCCTTCCTCCAAACTTCCACACCTCTGCTGGTATACCATCCCCTCTTGTTGCCTTCCTTACCTTCAACTTTCCAATCGCCCTTATAATTTCCTCTCTTCTTATATCCTTCTCTTCTTCCCTTCTTATTCCCCTTTCTCTTCTCACCGTTTTCCAGTCTCCTCCCCCCCCAACTGCTTCTTAAAATAGTTCTCCCATTTCTCTATCTCAATTCCGCTACCCCTCCCTTCTTTTTTTCTTTCCCTATTCACCACTTCCCACACTATTCACACCATTCACATCATCCCACACCATTCACTACTTGCCCCAACGTTTTCGCTTTTTTAACTCTTCCCAAGCTCTATTTTCCTCCTCCCTTTTCTTATCACACAGCATTTCTCCTTTATCCTCCCTTCCTGTACTTATCCTCCTCATTTCTCCTATCTTCACCTCTGCGCCTATCTCCTTCGAAAGCTTTTCAACTCCTCACCTCCAGTCACCTTTTTCCCTTGGCACTCTCTTTATTATTACATTCCTTCTCCGTTTTTCTTCCCTCTCTTTTTCTTCAATGCTTATCTCTAACATTCTCAACCTACCTTCCCATTTGTTCTCTACCTCTACTTTTCTTTTCTCCTCTTTTTTTTCTTTCTCATCTCCTATTTCTCCATCTTTTCTCCAGCTCACTCATCCTTTTCTTCATTTTTTCCTCCTCCATTCTCAACATCTCTTCCCTTCTCTTCCAATCCTCCAATTTCCTCTCCATTTTTTTAACCTTCTCCATATAAATTTTCATCTCCTTTCTTATCTTTTCTATCTCTTCCCATATCTCCCCTTTCCCCCCATCCTCCTTGCCTCCTTTACTTTCCTTCTCCCCTTTACCTTCTTTTTCTCTCGGGGACCTTGCCGTCTTTCTGCTCATCGCGAATAACCACTTCCCCTCACCTTTCTTCCCCTCGTCACCATCATTCCTCTTCATCCATAAATCCAATGAAGAGGCAGAGTTCTCGCTTCCCGATCTCTCTCTTCTCCTCCCTCCATCCTTCTTACCTTCTTTTCTATCTCTTTTCTGCCTCCCTCTGCAATTCTTTCTCCTCACCATCACCTTAAGGCTTAAGGCTCCACCGCTTTAATGAATTCCCCAGAAATTCTTTAGGACTCTACACTCTCTGCCTCTTCTGCACTTTTTGCACCTTCTCCTTACACTCCTTCTTTTCCCTTTTCCCAACCTTGTCACTGTCGACTAGTTCCCAGCTAGTCAGCATACCGGCTCCAACAAAGACTTCAATCATGACGCAGAGGCAGGAGCAGCAGCAAAAGGAAGTAGAGAAAACATCGGAAAGACTTTTGGTGTAGCAAAAAGTGATTAAAGAAAATGATGCGAGCGTCAGGGAATAATAAATTATATGGAACTGTTGACCATTATGACATTTTATTCATTTTATGTTATATATTTTAATCAGTTGAACAGCATGATATTTTATCAAAACATATGTATTAATAAAGATTTTAGTTATATTCTTTAAATAAGAATGTACAATGTTCAATTTGCGCAGCAATTGCGAAACCATAGTTAGATCAAGCTATATCTTAGATTTGGTAACACTAAGGTAGAGTTTGCATGCGTTAGAATGATTCAAGTTACCTTGTAAAATGATTTGGTTGAAATCTAAGGTTAATCATGTATAGTAATTTTATTTTATCTCAGAAAGTAAAATAACGCATGCAGATTTTAGATGTAGCATGTTCAACATGTGCCCTCGAGTGCAGTATTTAGAATCTAGCAGTAAGTATGCAGCGAGTTTGTGTTGCGATCCTTAATCCAAGGCACAAGCCAGTTTTTAGTTTTTGCATTATATAGATTTAGACAAAATAACGCCAAAAATCTTAAGTGATTAAATCTAAATTCTGGACGTAGTTTTGAAATGTAGCCAACCAAATTTAGTAGCTCTCAGGAGGAAAAGAGATTTTACATCTTCCGTTTTGACCCCAGTTTTTTTCAAAAAACCGAAGCAACGAAATCTCTTCATCAATGGTGGGAATGAATGCGGAACGTGAGTGTTAGTATAGCGAAACACCCTTAAGTTAGATTTCGCGAGTTGATTTTTTTCGTTGTTTTCAGGTTAAGTTTGACAATTTTGTAAAGTGAATGATATCTCAATTTTAAGAGTGCGTATGAGTTCACGACAACCCCGATGGTGTTTTATGAAGAGATTTTTAGATTTAAGCTTGGTTGATAAGTTTCCGAAAATGATAGAAGATACTGATAGAAGACCCTAACTTCAAACTTTTATTTTTTAAATCTAAAATTTATTATTCATCATGTTCAGTAGAGTCTAAATTATTAGAATCCAAAGGCGAACATGAGATGTGAGCACTTTGGACTTTTTTGAAAAACTAAATTTTGTAAAATAATCAAAAATTCTTTGATCAGTATCTTGTCAGTAACGATAAACAGCGTCTAACTATTTGCCATGAACAGATTTGAGATTTTAGCATTTTTCAAAATTTTGAACTGGAAAAAAGTTTTTGGAATTCTTTAATTAAAAGCGAAATCTCAATGAGGCATCGATCAGACGCCTTAGAATTTAGTCTAGAACATAAGCCAATGGCAATTAGTTAGATTTCGGGCCTTTTCAGGATCTTCTGCTACCTGCGCAGCGTCAGAGTGGGGAGCAAAGAAGAAGACAGAGGAACGGCAGTTTCACAACGACGGCCATACCGGTAACACAGAAGTAACAGCTCAGACCTATTTTAGTGCGGAAAACGCGGTTTTCGTCGGATTTCGACCGCGAAAACACCACGGACACACTTGCGGCAGCGAGTATTGTTAATCCGAGAAAGTGTAAAATCACACATAGTGTATTTTCTGAAATATAAGCCTGTGGAATATACAGCGTCGATTCTACAACGCCCTGGCCATCTTGGTTTTACAGTCCGCGCATCGTAGAAGAACACCGAGCTGACGCAACCTCCAGAAAACGTGTTATATCAATTCCTTCTTACTTGGAAGTCAAAGTAAGTGGCAACCATGCATATTTCGCACCTCTCAGGTTAACCGGGCAAAATGTTCGGTCATAACCTAACCTCCCAACTCCCCGTCACTCTTTAACCTCCTTTTTCACCCTCCCCCAGTCACCCTCGCTTCCACCTATACACTCACTCACCTCCTACTACTCTCCTACTCACTCACACACGACACACTCTTTCACCACTGGCTATCTTCTATCAAAATATCAAATCTTCTCTCTACACTCTCAATCGCAACTCACTATCTCGCTGCCGGAAACGGAAGTCCTTAAAACAAAAACTATTGAATAGTTATTACATCAGACTGTCGTGCATGTAAAAATTCCAGGTCATTATATTTGAAGTGCCACGCCAGGTTTTTTGCATTAAATATTTTTTATTTTAAAAAAACTTTTTCTTTTTGTTTTTTTTCACGGAAAATAAAGTTTTGCTGGGTTTACTTGTTAGTTTCACTACAAATCGTTGTTAATGTAACAAAAATTTAATAGATCCAAAAAATTCTTTCTTTCAAAATTTTTTCCGTAACAAAAACTTATCAAAGTAGTTATGTACTTAGATTAAAATAATAATGTATAAAAATAACGGTACAAAATTTACTTGATGCTATTTTGTGATCTCACTTTTTTGTATAAAACGGATTTTTAGAAAAAGAATGTTTTGTAGTATAAATTTTGTAAAATAAGTTTTATAAAGAAAGAAGTTTCTGGAGTATAAATAACAATAAAAATAATTTAATTTAAATACAATATGTGTTGTGCGTGTACAACACATATTGTACATATTGTACATATTGTTGTGTATTTGGCGCATGTTTTTACCTTTTTTTTTTAAAAAGGTAAGTTTTTAGAGTATTACACAATTTGTAGTTTGTTTAAGTTTTTTTTTACATGTTAACATAACACATTTTTATATTTTAATACTAGACGTAACAAGGGACTTGGTTAGAGGAATGGATGTGGTGCGGATGTGTGCTCTGAGTGCTCTGCTGTAGAGAATTTGTGGTGTGAGGAGTGTAATCTGTGAGCGTAGAATAGGATAAAGTAACGGAGAATAGATAGGAAAATATATAGAATAATGTGAGATAATAATTTATAGATAAAGTAATTAAATTAAGGTAGAGAAATACAAGAAATTGCATGGCGGTAAGGTGTGTGTTGAAAATCACGCCTTGTTTGTGTTGTATCGAGTATGCGCTGCTGTAATTTATGCAGATGTCTCTCTGTATGAACGGTCGTCCCAGGGGGCGGAGCGTTCTCTGAGTTAATTGTCTATGCGACGCCGTAAAGAAAGTATCTATCATTAAATTACTACAAATAAATAGTCTCACACACAAAGTGTTATAAAGTATTCTTCCATCTACAAATATTCCCGCATATTCTCTGTCAGGTTATGGACCCAGGGCGCAAATAAGTTAAACACAAAAAAAGCGGAAGAAAGAGCAAGAAAGCATAGCTGGAACGAAGATGGCTACAGCAACCGGCTTCACAAACATTGAGAAATTGAA